>JYFJ02002941.1:0-48585 GCA_000934665.2 Catajapyx aquilonaris | reverse complement strand
CTGCCTCCTAGCGGAGGTCTGTGTAAAGAGAGCAGATTAAAGCGAGTGTCAGCTCAGAGCAGACGTGTTATTATTGTGTTAGCCCAATACACAACAGACCCTTTCCAAGTGTGTCAATATCAAAATTGACAGTTAAATTATTATGTAATGCGAAAGCCCTAAACGTTCAGTTCACACGTTTTCTGTCACTTAAATATATTTCATATTTGAGATTACTACAAGGGTATTTACATATTTACGTAGATATATCACAGTGTATGAGTAGGATTTAAGAACTCAGAGGCATGTACGTGTCTTTTAATTTTCATTTGAAATTGCCAAATTTTGCAATTGTGAATTTTTATTCAAATTTGCAATTGTCCATTTTGATTACATTTGGTAATTGCCAATTTTATTACAATTTGCAATTGTCAATATATTTTATTACAATTTGTAATTGTCAATTTTTATTACATTTTGTAATTGTCAAATTTCATTAAAATATTCGTAATTGTCAATTTTTATTAGATTACCTTCCGTAATATTGTCATTAAGATTCATTTAATTGCCAATTTAAAAATAATTTAAAATTCTTCTAAATGACGTTTTTAATTGCATATTTTTATTATGGCTCTTTTAATTATTTTAATTCCTAGGGGTGGATTCATCAATTACAAATGTTGAAAATTTGATGAATCCACCCCCTAATTTTTATTTGATTTAATTTTTGTGTTTAAATTTTAAATATGTTCAGTAAATGCGCTTCTTATTATATTGTCTCATATTTAGCCAATTGTGTTCATATGTTGATGGAACATATTAAGACACACAGATTACAGAATTAAATGGCACACGATTTAATTTATTTTCCCGATAAATTCTCCCTCCGAATGTTCAGCTGCCGGTACGACAAAACCAGTGGAAAAGCTTCGGATGACATGCAATTTTCCTTGTTTCCACATGTCCCCCAATCTCATTCCAGAAAAATTTGGGCCAGAGTTGCCCGTCTTTGTTTAGCTTTGACATCTTCCTTTTTTGGGCCCCGTGACTGACGAATGACCGTCATAGCCCATGACCTACTTTCAACAATGCAGAAGCTTCAGCAAATGGGGTGAAAATTTAACCGTCCGATCTTTTTTTTAGGGGGGGGGGGTACTCAACCCGACAATGGAACAGACGAGAGAAATGATCCGGACACGTGTGAAAGTTGAATGGAGGCTGGTTGTGTATACGATTCAATGACACCCAGCGCTTCCTGATTGGATCGTTTTCAAGGACCTCCAAGTCTCATTAGTGGAGATCAAGAGCCTTGATTTGGAGTATCGGTGACTATTCAATCATTTCCCGGGCATATAGAGGGGGGCTATAAAAAGACCGGATCGCATCGAACTGGTATGGTCGAAGGTATTTTCACTCTCACACCTTATTCACTGTCTTTTCGTGTCGGAATGATGGCCAGAAACCGGATTAGTGACATGTACAAGCAATGTTTAGAAAATTATGACTCGGGACATGAAAGTGAATTTTTGTGTATATCAGAAACCCTTGCTCCACTTTTGCAAGGCTCAATATGCCTCTGTTTGTCGTGTTTAGTGCAATAAAAATTATATATGCAACTTTAATTTCCGCAATGTGGCTCCAAAAGATCAAGGAGACTAAATCTGGTGACAATTATTGTATGAATTCTATTTTTTTATATAAAATGGGCAAAATACTAGTACTATAACACGCAAAAATGTACTGTAGACACCACACGAATACAGTGCGTGTTATAGTAGGCTACACGTGATAATGAAAAAGGCAAAATACATGTAAGCAGGATACACTTTATTTTTGATATGTAACACTGTGTGTTTCAAAGAAAGTTTAACACTGCAAGCATGGCCTCGGTGCAATCTGCATGAAATAACTTGGGCCACGAAGGACTTCTTATCAGTTCGTCCATGTTGTACTTTGCAAAGTCCAAGCAAACTTCCGTCAGTCCGGTACAGTTGTGTAAAATTGCACGGTGCAATCGAGGCATCACGTTGTCCACGTTCAGTGTACCGGCCATGTGTTTCTCACACATGGTTCTGAGTCTGATCAGGTCGTATTTGTCCGCTGCTACCAGTAGTTCTGTGGCTACTTCTGGAAGGTTCGGAGGTTCCTGGTCCGTGTAGATGTATCGTACCATCGCTTCCAGAACTGGAGGATCCACATCTTTTAGGACAACCTTCCCTGTGTGTTTCTCCATTGTGTCGTGAGTGAACATGGCATCAAACACAGGGCTTCGAGCTTGAAGAACCAGCTTGTGAACCGGCACCTCCTTTCCTTGGCTTACCAGAATCACATCAGTTCCTACACCAGACTCCAGTAGTTGGTGATAATCCGCGGACATCGTGGACTTCTTGACTTGTATAGTCGGGACTCCATTGTCGCTTTTGGGCCCCACAATAATGTCACCTCTGCATATGAGTGTCATGGTGTCGTTGGGCACAAGATCACTCTTCTCCGACTCCAGTTTTTCTATCGTGATGAACTCTGGGTATCCCACTCCTATCTTCCGATGCTTTGTGACACTAGATGAGTGCTTTACATGGTCGTTACCTGACAAGCTTTTAAGTATGTAGGAGTCGTTGGTGATGCGACAGTCTCTTGCTGAATTTTCCGATGGGCAGTATTTAAGGTAGAGCGAGATGTGGTCAGGGGCTGGACCTTCTTCCGATATGCCAGGATAGCATACATCGATCTTCCAAGTGGATGTTTCCGTTCCGAGTTTTACGTGGAATGGTTCTGATGTCAAGCTCTTGAGAAGCCCAGAAGTCTTGAGAGTGCTGAACCCTTTGATTGTCCACTCGAAGTGAAACGGCTGCAGCTTGATGTGAGTAAAGGCACATTGCTTCTTGGCCATTTTGTTTGTCTGAAAAAAGTGACAGTAGATTATTTTATAGAAGAGTGAAACCTATAGAATTATTATGGAACATTGCACAATACTTACGAGAATGACTTGTCTGTTTACAAATTTTCTTGTATCGCACGCTTGTTGTTGGCCGGACTCTTGTGTACTGGTACTGTACACTATGACTGTGGCTTTTTTACCAGCAATTTTTAACGTTCCAAAAAAATGGATTTCATGAGCTTTCATGCATAATATTGTCATTCTGGCATTACCAGGATACAATAGTCAATAGTAAACACTGCCATTGATCTATGACTGGGCTAGAAAGCCTCTACATATATGGCTAATGCAGGCGCATATCATTAGGTAAATAGTGAAGAGAAGCATAATTGCCTTTTCACGCTAAATGATCATACATTAACTGTCCCACCCAACAATATGTATAACATTCTCCAAAAAACTTTTTTTTTGAGCTGGAAAAGAGCCAAAGTTTGTTATGTTCATTGTTGTCGACATTATGCTGTCAATAATGAATGACAAACTTTTCTGGCAGTTTTCTGGCTGAAAATGTTTTCTGGGGGCTGTTCAACCTGACCTATACAGCTGCGGAAAATAGTAGCCATGCGTGACAGAACTGTATAGGTGAATAAAATGAGATCAGCAGTAATAATTCCATGCAATTTAAAATGGCCTCAAGAAGCATGTTTTATGCAACATTGGTTGAAAAAGAAAGTCCCCAACATAAGTAGCATAGTACTTATTTAAAAAGATTTCGACATAGGACAAATTTCAATTATCATTCCATGTTTCACTGATTAACCGGAAATGTGCTCAAAATTAATTAGAGTAGGCTGCCATACACAAATTGTGCTACTGCAAAAATAAACGTAGATTTCAGACAATTTTATTGACACCTTATTGGCTAATACAGAACGAAATATTTGAATTTAATTTTTACAATTATTTTATATGCAGTATGTAATTGTAATGAGTCGTGTACAAACAGTTAGCCGATGAAGCATTTGTGTAGCGAATGCTACTAATTGTTGGCCTCAGTTTAATTTGGAAATGACAAGTACAATTTCCAGTTGCACATTATTATTAGTGCATTCAAATAAATAGTCTAATAGGGCAAATATGGTTTTCCCAATTAGTGATTATTCCAAACACTTGAGCGTGATCATAAAACCCATGCAGGTTAATTCAGAATCCAGGAGCGCCCCTTCCAATTTATATACTACATGTGCTCCAACATCTCTCCCACAGCATCCGGATACTTTTCCACCAAGTTCTTCCCCCAGACAACAGATTTCTTCATCAGAGTCAAGTTGGACAGAGTGAATGAGCAGGAAGCCTCTTTCAACCACTCGCAGTTGTGGCTGATGGCGAACTGTAGTCGAGGAATCACATTGCCCACGTCCAGGGTGTCAGACAGGTGTCTCTCGCACATGGTCTTGAGTCTGCTCAGGTCGTACTTGTCCGCTGCTACCAGCAGGTCTTCAGCCACTTCGGACATGTTAGGTGGTTCCTGGTCCGTGTACAGAAACCTTACCATTGCTTCCAGGACAGTCGGATCCACGTCTGAAATTAGGACTATTCCTGTGCTCTTTTCGGTCGTGTCGTGACCGAACATGGCTGCAAACACAGGGCTGCGAGCCTGCAGGACCAGACGATGCACCGGTATCTCCTTCCCTGCAGAAACCAACAAGGCATCGCTTCCTTCACTGGACTCCAAAAGCTGCAGGAAATGTGTAGATATGGTCGACTCCTTGTGATGATCCTCAGGTAGAACCATGCCGAACTCTCCTTTGCAGACGATTGTCAAGGTGCCGCTTGGCACTAGATCCAGCTTCCTTGCGCTCAAGTACGCCAATGAGATGAACCTAAAAAATTATTTAAATTACTCAAACTGCAAAGCGTACAAATGGACATGATACGAACCTGGCAACACCCCATTGTGTCTCATCTTCTGAGTCGTACAGGTCTGCTCCTACTCTGATATCCTTAGTGTATTCGAAGTTGGTTGAGCTTTTGATGATCAGTGAACAGGAATGAGCAGTTGCTTTAGGACAGTGTTGGCTGCGAAGCTGGATGAGGTACAGGGATATGGAGTTGGAGAGAAGGAAATAGCAGTTTCTTGGGCCATGAAAATTAAGCTTCAGTTGCCACTGGGTTGGGACGGATCCGAATGTGACTGAGAATTTTGAGGACCTGAAGCTCTTCACAGGGATGTTTACCATTAAGTCTTCAAAGTGCTCAATCGACCAGGTGAACTGGAGTGTCTGCAAGTGCTCGCATAACTCAGGAGCATCTTGTCTGATCATTTTCACTGTCCTGAAAAAAAAATAAAAAATGAATTGGTGGTAATCATAATATTATGCTTATTAAACTCGGCTCTTGGCACTTCACACTGTTTACTACATAAAATCAGCCTATACTCACTTTGGCATAATGACTAATCTTCTCTAACACGCTTGTAGAAACTACTGAGATTTGGAAGCTGCTGACATGAGCAGGAAGGTCAAATAATTTTGTAAACAAATTATTATTTCTTAGCAACACTTCCGCAATAATGTCCAAGAGTATTACAGTGTAATATGAAATTTAATTTGCAGAATCCCTGCGTGGTCCAGTGTGTAGATGGACACACTTTTAAAATTCTTGTCATCAAGCTTAACGAGGCCCAAATGTCCAACGTTGTAAATTAGATTTTTTTTTGCAGAATATCTCGCTCTGATAAAATCAATCCAATGTCAACGACTGAAAGAGCAAAGTGTAATGAGCTGAATGAATATCCATTTGCAGTGTAGCAGAATTATACACAGAAACTTCAGCAGGTTCGAGATAGAGGAATAGATGAATACACAGTCACAGTGTGCAGGAATTAGTCTCAATAAAAAAATTTATTGCAAGTCGCGACAGGATTCACCATTGTTCTGTACAGCGATATTCTATTGCCCAAGTTAGTATTAGGCATATTTTCTGTTTCCCTTCGCACCGTGGAGTCCTGTTCACACTTGAATGCCTTCCAGATTGGACAAGGCAAGTCTGGCTTCAGAATACTCTGATAAAAACACATTAGCCCAAGAAGGGCTGTTAACTAGTATGTTCATGTGACTCTTTGCGTAGCACAAGCAAATGTCCGCCAGCTGGTTGCAGTTCCGTACAATGGCATATTGCAGTCGAGGTATCACATTCAACAAGTTCAGGGTGTCGGCAAGGTGTTTCTCGCACATGGTCTTGAGTCTGGTCAGGTCGTACTTGTCTGCTGCCATGAACAGGTCCATGGCTACTACTGGGAGGTTCGGAGGTTCCTGGTCCGTGTACAGGAAATAAACCATCGCTTGCAGCACTGCAGGATCCAAGTCTTTTATGACAATCTTGCCCGTGTGTTTCTCCAGTGTGTCGTGAGTGAACATGGCTGCAAACACTGGGCTGCGGTCTTGAAGAACCACCCTGTGAACCGCTATCTCCTTTCCTTGGCTTACCAGAGTCACGTCACTCCCTACACCAGATTCCAGTAGCTCTTGGTAATCAACGGATATTGTGGATGCCTTGATGGCTAGAGCTGGTGTCGTGTACTTAACTTCGACCCCCAACAGAATGTCACCTCTGCAGATGAGGGTCATGGTGTCGTTGGGCAAGAGGTCGTGTTTCCTAGGCTCCAGTTCTGCCATCCTGATGAACAAGGGGTACCCCATTCCGTCTTTTTGGTAAACGGTGGTGCCATGCGAATGCATGGCGTAGTCCTCCCCACTACAGCTCTTCAGTCGGTACGAGTCGTTCCTAATCAGATACTGTTTCCTTCCGTTTGGAGCTGCATAGTACTTCAAGAAAAAGGAAAGGTAGTCGGTGTGCCTGTTGAAGCGCAATGACACGGTGGGATAGTGAATCTCTATCTTCCAATTGGCAATGTCATCACCGATTTTCACTTGGAATGGTTCTGAATGCAAGTCCTTCAGAAGTCCCGCATCCCTTCGGGCACTGAAGTCTCTGATTCTCCACTCGAAGTGATACGGCAGCAGGTCTGTGTAGGTCAAGGAATATTGCTTGTTGGCCATTTGCTAATATCTGAAAGTGAATCATTGTTGTCATTACGTTATTCTGTGGAGAAAAATTCTCGAGTCACTACCACTTATTAACCAAATTAAATGATGCAAATTTGTTGGGTCTTGAAATATTACTTTGTCCCTAAAGAATGGCTGCAGAACTAGATTTGCGTTAAACTTTCCTATTATGTAAAAATGTTGACATTTAATTTCTGTGCATGATTTAATAAACGATATTAACGCCTTATTATTATTTTTTGGGTGAGTGTATTGCAACTACAAACTCACAAATTGCAGCTCAGCAATAGTATATTTAATTGTTTACTCTAACACTGGACATATGACATGTTTTACCATGAAATATTTACCTGAGGAGGTCTTTCCAATATTTTCTTTGGCTGCCAGATAATGGCTGGAATCCTTTCAAAAATCAGGTCCACTCGCTTAGCATTTGTATATCCTGCCTCTCAAGCAGTAATGTTTTAGCACCTTAAAAATGTGCTACGGACATTCTTCCTTCACAGTAAACTGATTTGATGATTGTTTCGTCGCTTAGAAACAAAAATGGTATGGGGACAGGCGTTGAAGTGATTGGAAACTGAAGGACAGGTGTCTACTATGAATACAGCAGTATGTGACCTTATGTGCTGCTTAATATGCCTCAGTCGTCTGAGTCTACAATATATTAAACTGTATTCACAACATGCCGAATAATATCTTTAATAATTATAACATGTATTACCCTGGAAATAGTGGCATGCTAGTTAAAATGGGGGTGAAAATGCACATCTGGTGACTGATTTATCATTAATTGGGAGCATACATACCGTAAAAGTTAATTAGTGTGAAGAAAATATTCATTTAAAAAAATCCAGAGCAGTGGATAAATAATGCAAACGCTAATTAATTTTTATCATTTTATTTTCTGCTACGAGTTGTAAAAATTTCAGCATAAAACTGGCCCATCGACAGCTACTGCCCTAATGTCCATGCACAATTGCACACTTTGTCTCGCTTTATATGAGGTCATTCATCGTCATTATTAAGTTGTTTATCACAAAGAATTACAAAAATTCCTTAACGTTGCTCTGAAAAAGTCCATCTCTGCATTAAAGTTCTTACTCTGCTCATTGTTGATCGCATTTTGCAGCGAGAATAAACAGATGAGACACAGGGAGAGTTGGTCACTGATGACGGATGCCACATTTTCCGAGTTGGAAACTTCGGATGAGTTCCACACATGCGGTTGTACATTTCTCAGGCGTAATACTTTTGGTCCTGGCTTGGAAGCGGCTGATCTTGCAAGTGTATAGGAAACTGGCTCTGGTGCGCAACGAAGCAGAATAGTTACAATAAGACAGCGCTGTCCTGTAATTAAAACATGTTTGTAAATGTGCTGTCTCTTTCAAAAATTATCTAACACTACTCACCATCCAGCTTCTTCGTTCATCTTGTGATGAAACTTGATCACAATGATGAAATGCGGGAGACACGATGTCCTGGTACGATGAAGGGAAGTGAATGACATAGATTGGTACAGAGAGTATCAGGCTATGTATCTCCTGACAATACACCAGAAGGGTCATCTGCTTCAGGTGATCTTGGAGCGACGAAAGATGAAGGAGAACCTGGAATGGCCAGAGAAGACAAAGTTGATGGTGTTTGTTCCTTTTTGAAAAACGCTGTAATAGGAAGTTGGTGCTCCTACCTTTTAATTCGTCAAAATGTTGTTGCAGGGGTCGTAAAGCTTCTGTGATCATACGGCTAACTTGTATGCTGCGTTCCATCCAAGGATCGTATTCCATAATTTTGTCCTTTAGATTCTGCGCCATCTGAAAAACTTCACCAAATTTCTGCAATGTCCACGTTGCTGGTTCTTCTTCCGCTTCATTTTCTCCCTCGTCCTCCGATGCTGATATAACAACTTCTACCAATTCTTCACTTGTCAACACTTCTTTACGGCCTTCAATATGTACTTCCACTTCTTCATCACTCATATCGACGACTCTTCCTCCACGGAATTCTCTTGTTACCTGAAGAATTTTCTCAACCTCTTCATCAATCTCCGGACGCTCGTTGAAGTCATTAACAACTTCACTCCATATAGGCTTCCAACATGCATTAACAATTTCTGGTTTTAATTCATCCATTGCTGCTTTTATAAATGTTATTGCATCTGCAATAGTGAACGATTTCCAGCATTTCATTATGTCAACATTTGGGTCAGCATCAATGGCTGTCCGCATGTGATCAAACACTTTGCGGGTGTACATGGCCTTGACCCACCTAATTATACCCTGGTCAAGAGGCTGCAGCAATGACGTAATGTTGGTAGGTATAAATAAAATGTGAACATTTTCATCTTCAGAGCAAATAAATTTAGGATGTCCAGTTGCATCATCTATTAACAGCAAAACTTTAAATCCTAACCCTGCCATGGTCAAGTATTTCTTCACTTCGAGGATGAAACATTGGCGGAACCATTCCAAAAACAGAGTGTCTGTTACCGATGCTCCCTTATTGTGCTGCCAGAACACAGGTAGATGATTTTTATTTTTGTTCTTGAGTGAGCGAGGATTCTTGGCTCTGTAAACGATGCCTGGCTTGATCATATGCCCTGCAGCATTGCCGCAAAGTACCAACGTTAACATGTCATTACATGCCTTAAACCCTTTCGCCTCCTTTGCACTTTTGAGACATGTTTGATTCGGCACCTTGTTCCAGAACAACATGGTTTCATCGCAATTAAAGACTTGCTCCGGAAGGTACCCCTTTTCTTCAATTAACTTCTTCAATTCTGCTGAAAATCTGGCAGCAGACTCTTCCTCGGTAGACGGGGCATCCTCAGTAATTTTTGGATTCTGAAGTTCATTCCGATTTCTGAATCTATACAACCATCCCTTACTTGCGGTAAATGCCTTGGTGTGCCTATTTTCAGTGGATCCTTTGCTAAAGTCTTGGTACAGGCTCAGTGCCTTCTGACGCAACATGTAACCGTCCACCTGAGAACTCTTTCTGTTCATGTCTGTCAGCCACAAATTTAATGCCTTTTCAGTCTCCACTAAATACTTATCCCGCACTACGGACGTAACTTTAGCAGTTTTAGGAGCACATGCAAAACTGGCACGAATTTCTTTTTCCTTTTTCAACACTTCGCGAATAGATGACTCGTTCTTTTTGTACATTCTGGCAACTTCACCATGCGACTTTTTTTCTTTCAATATTAAATCAAGGATCTTCATCTTCTCACTTAAAGGAAGTACTTCACGGCTTCTCTTCGGCTTGGCGGAATTGCCGACATCAATACTTTTGCGCTTTGGGGCCATTTTGCGAGGTACAACTGCTACGACTTTGGTGGTCCTTGTAACTTCTTGTGTCCTTCCACTGGTGCTGTAAGGAAAATTGCGAATGTGTTAAAACTGGAAATGATTTTAATGCGAATAAAGAGCCCAAAACTAGAATGACCAACATAGTCATAGTGCATGTCCTGTCAACTCACACTGAATTTTTGATATTTTTAAAGGTTTGTGAAATAGAGAGGCAACCCCAATATTATTAACATAATAATCATACGGCAGACTCAGTGCTCATATGCTACAGTCTCATACCCATGCGGTTGCATGAGCGCAATGAAATCAACAACCTGATTTATCCAACATCCCACTACGAAGCAAGCAGAGTAATAATTAGGACTGGTTGTAATACTTGCTGGGGTCACTGCGCCTGCAAAGAAACCTGGAATTAATATTAAACCAATTTTAAGTCCTGGACAAATTAGAACATTCACCAGACGTGTACTGGAGAATGATTGTTTCGATACCATCTCGTGGGAGGCAGTCAGAGAAATAAGGAGAATTCCTGCTACTCCATGCACAGCTTTTTAAATGGGAACTTTTAAATAGGTAATAAGTTCTAACAAAAAAAAAAGACAGTAAATTGCTAAATTTTAATCGTGCAATTGGCTGGCAAATAGCAAAAATTTCAACCGGAAAAATATTTCAACTTTTGCTATTTTCAGTGGTGGATCAACGAGGTTTCTCTGACTGCCTCTGGATGGTATCGAATCAATAGTTATTCTCCATGACTGGAACTACTGGAAGCATCATCTGGAAATAAGGAGCAACTGGAGGAACCACCTGTGGGTTTGCCCTTGTTGTGGATTTGTCCAGGACCCACTTTTGGCGTCTCTAATGTATCACTGGGGTATCACTTCTCGTTTTGTTTATTGCAGACACTGAGTGTTTGCAGTACTGCCATTGCTCCGCTTACAGGTCATTATTTTCAACCTGTAATAATAATTAGCAAGGTGAACGTTATGTAATGGCCCTCATATAATTATATGGGATGAAATACCAACTATTGTAGGCCCGTAACGTGCTATTGAAGCCGCATTGTGATTGAATGCGATTATGAAAATATAGTTTACGTTGTTATTACCACAATATAATTCAGTATTTCCAAGGTATTTCATATCAATGTGCTTACAAGGGTTACATACTTACTTAAATTATAAATACCTTACTACTAATACTGTAGTCTAAGTCACATTTCACATTTTCCATTGGCCGGTGAAGGGCATTAATGCACTTCACCGGCCAATTCTTGTTGGCTCGTCATCAACTATTAAAGAACTGAATATTCAGTTCTTTAATAGTTGATGACGAGCCAACAAGCCAGGATTTTCCCTCTAAACTGCGGAAAACGAACCGACGATCTGACGTCATCGTCACACAACAGTATGAGTAAACAGTGTCAACAAAAAGATCATTGTTTACCCCTATTGTTGCGTGAGAACAAAATGATGGCGTCAGATGGTCGTTTCGTGTTCCGCACTGTGGCATGTAAGAAAGTGCTTGCAGTCAAATATTTGCTTTGGGTTATCTCGAAACTTGATTTTTGTTTGGACTTAGTGAATTTCTATGGTGTGCCCACAAATATTTGCATTTTAAAAGGATGAAAAGCAAGTGAGCCATTTGCAAAATGAGCAATAACGAATCATGTAATTTATATAGGCCTACTAGTGCAAAAAAACAAAAAACACATGCAACATATGTGTATATCTTACTGGTTTTAAATTTAATTTAGGGCCTGACCAATCCATAATTTTATTAGAGTGTATTGTCACTAGAGTTTTGACTAACAATAAGTGAAAGAGAACAGGGACAGTCCTGACAAAGAATGGAGGCAGTTGCTTATTTTTTGCCACAATTTAGAAGATGACTGCAGTGTAGGTGCTGCGGCATACTTTTTAGTGTTGTTAACTCCTAACTACGTAGGTGGCCGAAACACTTTTAACTGCATAGGTGGAGCCTGAGAGGCTCCAACGGTAGATTTAAATCTCTACTTATCAGTTCAATTGTTATATTGGACTTTTCACATACAGAAAGTGCAGTTCAGATCACTAGGCTTCCGAAAATGTAAAAATCACATGCTGAGACAGCATATTCCAACAGAAAAATGGGCCTTGTTTATGGTCTTACAGTCACTGATGGGGAGGCGGAGTGGTGCTGGGGTAACGCATGCGCCCACGGATGTTAAGGTCCCAGGTTCGCTCCCAGCCCGGGGTTCCCCCCTTCATCTCGTGCAGAGTTGGGCCATCTCTGGCTTCGCCTCGGGTGGAAATTTCCGCTAGACTAATCCACCCGGGGGAGTTCACAAAATGACCAATATACGACATTGCACTTGCACTTTGCACATCCCCTCCTACTTACCCTTGGAACAACTAAACACATCCGGTGTATGGTTCCAAACAAATGGTGGTATCCCACTCCCCCAATAAGGGCCCAAGGTCGGAGAATGGGGTACAATAAAAAAATAAAAAAATAAAAAAATAAAATGGTCTTGCAGTCACGGGTGGGCTGACTCCTGTCAGCCACTCACCGCAGCACTGAGCGGTGGGGCCTGTTCCTTGTTACGAATTTTTTTAAAGCCAAAGAATAGTGTCTAAAAAAATTTTCTTCTGCTGTTCATGCTTAGGAAGGTTTTTGTGACAAATTCCCTGAAGGACAGGGAGGAAAAAAAATTAATGAAAAAGTTACACACGTTTCAATAGTGGTTGGGGCCGCTCAGGTCCCACCTACGTAGTTAAGAGTTAAAGAAGCCACAATTAATTCTGGATTTTTTTAACAAAATTTCATGCAGACAGTTAAGTATTTTCAGAAACTCTTAGGCTTTTTAGCTGAATTGTAAATGTACGATTCACTTCACCTGCTTCAAAAACTAAATACCTTACTGGCTGAGAGAACCTAATGCTTCTTCAACCTTGAAAGTAGGCAACACTATTTTTGAATGTTTACATACTGTATATGCATAATGGGATCCCAGGATTTTTATTGCAGTACACAAATTCACTCATTGGTTACGTACGGTAGAGCATAAAATTCACTTATTCCCCATGAATGATAAATAAGCCTTTTAATAGTGGTTTTACATGTGGAAAGATCTCGGCTATCTCCTTGTATTCACTAATGTGGCTGTAAGTTTGGTTAACCCTGAGCAGGCTGTTAAATGTAACAAAATGAACTGTGATTGCTATTTTTTATATTAGTGCAATAATGTACAAAATAATTATTTTTGCAGAATAATGGCAGTCACAGGGCAGAAACTTCCTTGGATATGTGAACACAGGGCCAGTTTCCTGTTCAGCTGGAAGATCGAGAGCTTCCAAGCCAGGATGCTGAGTGGTGGGTCCAAAAGTATGACATCTGAGAAATTTACAATCACATTTGGAACTCATCCGACAGAGTGGACACTGGAGCTAAAGGTTTCCAGCGTTGAAAATGTGGCATCCATCAACAATGAGCACCTCACCCTGTATCTCAACCACCTGCCTGATAAACTCGGACAGCAGAAGACCACTCACTCCTGTTCACTCTCTCTTAAAAGCGCAACCAACAACGACTTCACTAAGAACTTCACACCTGGGACGCACTTTTCCAGTACAGGTGTTGGGACCACATGCGGATTGTCCCAGTTCATCTCAGTCAACTATTTGCTGACCAGGATGATTGACCTGCTGCCGAATGACACCTTGACTATCATCTGCAAAGGGCTGTTCAGCATGGACATCAGGGCAGTAGCCATTGATCGACCAGTCTTGAGCTCAAATTTCTTGCGTCTACTAGAATCTGGAGCAGAGAGTGACACAACCTTGGTTGCTCAAGGAGGTAAGGAGTTCAAGGTGCACAGGCTGATCCTGAAGGCCGGAAGCCCTGTGTTTGCAGCAATGTTTAGCCACGACACAAAAGAGAGTGCAAGTGGCAGGGTTGTCTTTGATGATATAGAACCACTAGAATTGGAAGCCATGATTCGATATATTTACACTGATCAGGAACCTCCAAACCTGCCAGAAGTAGCCACAAACCTGATGATAGCTGCGGAGAGGTATGACTTGCAGCGCTTGAAGACAATGTGTGAGCATCACCTGGCCTACACCATAAATGCGGATAATGTCATACCGCTCTTAAACATCGCTATCCATCACAACTGTGCTCAACTTCAAGATGTATGTTGTGCTTATGCCAAGTACAACCTAGATGAAATGAAGAAAGCTGCGTATTGGGGGCTGCCCATGGTAAAAGAGTACCCAGAGGCCACTGCCGCTGTTATGGTGTACTTGAAGTAAATGCTCAGCTTCATGTTTACATTCTGTGCTGGCATCTAATTTTACGTGTCCTGTGAAAGGATGTTCTAGAATAGGTATTACTTCAGTTTTGTCACCCATGACTGCACCTGTTCAAAATGGTACAACTGGTCATGGTTGAATTTCTGTAATTTTTGTCCACTTCCTTCTTTACTCATATTGTGATCCAGTTAGATTATATGTGAGCTCGCCGACCAGGAGATCAAGCAAGCGCCACAGGTGACCGTGGGACGTCGGTCCGGTCCTGCCAGACTCACCTTGCTGTGTGCGCCATCGGATGGTGCTGCACCAAGAGGGCCTTAGTGATGGACCTGATGGCTGAATTTAATAGGTTGTGCCTTCTGCCTGGTGGCAGATGGGGTGCTGTTGTTGCTGAACGCCAGGAAGGATTGGCTACAACGGAGAGAATCGGCCCCCGATATCTCTTGAGGAGACCTAATTGGGGGGTGTCACCTGATGGCATGTCATTGTTGCATTGTTCAATCTATGTTTTAATAAATTGGAAGTGAGGGGCTGCAGGGCCTTATAGGCTTTGGAAGTCCGAATTCCATAATAGTTAGATTGCATGTGGTGTGGGATTTTTTGGCTCTTCCTTTCATGTCCCGCCTTTCTTAATGATATAATCTCAAGAGTTGTATTTTTCTCATGGAAATTATATCTTCACATTACAGTATTATGTGCCGTTTACACACTTCAGTTTTAAAGGCTTCTATTAATTATTAAAGTGGTTGATCACAACATACTCAATGAGTGATTATAATCACTATTCGAGTTCGAGTTGCAGGGACTCCTTCAAAATGTAAGTTAGATGTGTAGAAATACACTATAATAAAACAGAGGATGAGGTCACCCTCCACCCAAATGTAATTATGTAAATGTGCCCTAGTTGTGTGTCCGAAGCGTGAATAAAAGTATTTATGTATGTAATGGACAATAAGCAATGCCCCTGCTTTCCCCACCAATTCGCGAGTGACTTTTAAACCCCCGATAATTAATCGAGGAATGACATCTTGGTGCCAAAAAGTGGTGGAATGTAGGTTTATATGTATGGTTGAGCCCTATTTGTGTACAAAGTACCCAAATCCCAGACCAAGGCTAGCACCCCGCCATTACTGTTTGACTTATGATATAGTTTTGTGTGAAAGTGTACAGTACTATTTGGGGTAGATGCTAATTGTGTATGATTTATGGCCAATGTAAATTTGGAATAATTTTCATTCCTGCCTATTTTGTAACAGATTTTTCAAAACGAGGTCAAAATTAATGTCATTGGATGGAATTTTCTAGTTACTTTCTGATGTAATATAACTTAGAGCAGAACTATGCTTATGGCTGCTGCCCAAACAATGAAAAAGATTCCATGAGAACAAGACGTCAGATAATGTAATTCAGTGACTTTTTGTGTTGGTAAATTATTGATTTACCTAGACTCTTACTTAGAGGAGTACTTTTATTTTTTGTGATTCACATGAATGCGGTAATGGGACATCCTTCTGGCCTTTACCGCATTGACCGTGACCGCTAAAGATATGACAGATTTTTGGGCAACGCCTTACCTTCTCGGGCTAGGGATTTCTTGTAATTTCTCATGTGACCTTGCTCTATACACGATTTCGGCAATTTCAGTAAGGAATAGGGGCCATGCTACATGACTAAATGAGCAGTGGGGTTCACCTCATATTTCTGGAGCGAATGAGTGACAATTTTCTAGATCACAACACATAAGATCTGAAAGATTTGGGAAAATTGAGTGTGATATATTTAAAAGCAATAATTAAGTGAAGGTCGAATCACGTGTACCCCAAAATATGCATTCAGTGGTAGTGGTAGAGCAGGCCTATAGTGCATTGAGATTCACTGCTGATATAACATAAGTGAGAATGTAATTACATATAATTGCTAATAATAATAATTAAAATAATAATATTCTGTTTTAAGTACTTATGTTCGTATTGTACGAAGTGCGGGAAAGTACATGATACTGTAGTATGGAGGAAAATATTTAACATGACATGATTATGATGAAGAAGAATCAGCAGTAGGCCTAATCTTCATGAAGTCTAACAGCTCCATCAGGGCATCTGGGAACTCCTGGATCAGATTCCTTCCCCAGTAGGAAGCCTTCCTCATTTCCTTGAAATTGAGCATTGCGAATGTGCAGCAGGCTCTTTTCAGTTGAGGGCAACTGTTGCAGATTGCTAAACTCAGGAGAATCATGCAGTTCTCCACGTTGAGGGTACTGGCCAATTCTCTCTCGCACATGCTCTGGAGTCTCTCCAGGTTGTACCTGCCTGCAGCCACCATCAGATCGGTGGCCACCTCTGGGAGGTTAGAGGGTTCCTTGTCTGTGTAGATGAAGCGTATCATGGCTTCCACAACTGGCGGATCCATGTCTTCGATAACGACCCTTCCTGTCCTCTTCTCAGTGGTGTCGTGGTTGAACATGGCTTCAAACACAGGGCTTCGGGCCTGAAGGACCACCCTGTGCACACGGAACTCCTTCTCTTGAGCTACCAGAACAGCGTCGCTACCACTACCAGACTGCAGTATCCCTTCGAAACGGCTCATTAAATTGGACTCGTTGACTTGGAACTTTCTGAGATCCATGCCTAATTCCCCTTGGCATACAATGGTCATTGTGTCGTTCGGCAGCAGGTCACCTTTATATGCCATCAATTCACTCATCAACATGAATGAGTAACATCCCCATGCCGCTACACAGTCATTTGAGGCGTAAAAAATTCTACCGTGAGGCACGTACTGGATGATGTCGCGGCGACTTGCGCTTTTTATTACCATTGAGCCGTAGTAAGAAGTCACATCGTGGCCTTGGTCGTCAGGCTGGTAGTAAAGGTACAGGCGGAAGGTCTCCTGCCCCTGATAGCCACCATGTTTGAAACATGGAATCTGAGCTTTCAAGTAAAACCTAACTACATGTGGTCCAAAGGCGACTTGGTGAACCGGGGATGTCAGAATTTTGTGCCGATTCTTGTCGTCCTTCCGGTCATTCGATATCGTCCTTTCAAAGTCTTCAATTGTCCAAACGAAGTGGAATCTCTGTCTCTGCTCGTATCGCACCACGGCATCCTTTTCGGCAGAAACTATCGTTCCTCTATAAATAGGTACAAAAAATTTAAGTGACTTCTGAACTATGAAAAAAATACAATGACTCTCACGAAATACACAATCTTTCCTGGGCCTCAAAGATGGAAAAACTAATTGACAGGAAAATGCTCAGAGTTGCTTAATCATTGCTTATCATTAGTTCCAGTCGATAATATAGGATGGCCTGCGACAGAAAACATTATATAAAGTCAGACAAATTGACCTCTGGGGGCAGTTAAGTACGGTATTTGCTTGAAATGCAAACGATGTGCATAATATATTATTATGAGTGAAGTGATTAGTGCCATTGTGAATAACCTTATCACTCATCTATCTTCTTATCTCTATTCCCACTTGGGTCCAGCATCTTCACTCACCTGTTTATATCTGCATGGGTGTCAATTTTACCCTGTCCCAGCATGCACTCCAACACTTCGTCCAAAGCATCCGGATACTCCAGGAACATGGTCTTCTCCCAGTAGGGAGCCTTCCTCATTGCACGGTAGTTGAGCACAGCAAATGTGGAACAAGCCCCTTTCAGCCTGGGGAATCTGTGGCGGATTGATAAATCTAGGAGAGGCATTACAGTATCCTTGTTGAGGGTGTTGGCCAGGTGATGCTCGCACATGTTCTGGAGTCTCTCCAGGCCATACCTTCCCGCAGCCACTATCAGATCTGTGGCTATCTCTGACATGTTGGGTGGTTCCTCGTCTGTGTAGATGAACCGTATCATGGCTTCCACAACTTGTTGATCTATGTCTTCATCAATGACGACCCTTCCTGTCCTCTTCTCTGTGGTGTCGTGTTTGAACATGGCTTCAAACACAGGGAATCTGGCCTGAAGGACGACCACCCTGTGCACCTGGAACTCCTTCCCTTGAGATACCAGAACAGCGTCGCTACCCATTCCAGACTGCAATATCCCTTCAAAATTGCGAATGAAAATGGATTTAGAGATTTTAATATGTCTGAGATCCATGCCAAATTCCCCTTTGCAGATGATGGTCATGGTGTCATTTGGAAGCAGGTGAGCCCTCCGTAACAGTAATTGTGTCATGGTGATGAAGTCGGAAAATCCCCATCCTCCAACACCTACAATGTCGGAAATTGGACCATTGCCTACTGGTTCACGACCCCTGGTGTATTCGTAGTCGTGGCCATATGAGCTGAATTACAAGTCACATCTTGGCCACGGTCATGAAGGTTGAAGTATAGGCACAGGGAGAGGCAGTCATCCTTACGAAATTCACCATATCTGATACAGGGGAAACGAGCTTTCAATTGACATGTGATTGGATGGGCTTCAAAGGCGACTTGGTGAAATGGGGATGTCAGAATAATTTCCTGCGCATTGTTGTCCTGCTGCTCATTCAACATCTTCTGTTGGAAGTGTTCAATGGTCCAACGAAAGAAAAATTCATGTTTCTGCATATACGTCGCAGATGAAATCCCACTGGGAGCAACCTCCATAGTTTTATTTAAATACAAGAGAAAATTACGCATAAAATAAATTACCATTAATTTACTACGATTTCATCATAATTATGATCATGAAAATATGAAGATTGAATATTCAGCACGATAATAGTGTCACTTTTAAAGGTCGGATTTTTTTTCCTTTCAGCGCTATACTTTTCTGTGGAAGGTGTTGCTAATAATGGTCGGCGAAATCACGAAACTCAGGTTTTTAAAAATCGGGTATTGCGAAAAACCACATTTCAAATATTTAATTTTACACTTTATACGTACAGTAATTGCAACTGGAGGCTCTAGAAAGGTATATAATAAATTTTAAGTTTAACCTTTCAATCAATAATGTAGATTGTGACTAATCTGCCGTGACCAAATGTATGTATAGGCTTGTATAGCCTAGGTGCTAATTGGCATTCTTTTTTGGACAGTCGCATCGAATTCATCGGAGAGTACAGTAGTATCTGGTCCAAAATTTTTGGACAGACCAGACCTGACTCTTTCGTTCATGCTGACATGATGCAATCCACAGCACAGGCCCAATGTTATGCGTGAGTGTGTATATGTGTGTGTTTATCTGTTTGTCCCTTGCTCATATACCTTTATCTCGTCTTTTCTTCCCTGCTCGATTAAGTTATTTGTCAATGCAACTGATCTGCTGGGTGCAAGGCTAAAGTATATGGCGCAGCATATTACTATTTACTTTTCTATCTGTGGTTGATACATTGATTCCGTTCACATGTGCATCAATGTAATAGTTCTGCAGTATTATTAAACACGGAAGAGGGCGAAAGATTAAGGAAAGGAGTAAAAATCCATCAGACAAACACAGACCTGTACTTCAGATTCCATCAATCCCGGATGAATTGAAGAATCGGGTCCGTTCTCGCCTAAACTTTTTGTAGCCTATTATAGTATAGGCTATACCTTTATCTCTCTGAAGTACAATACACACAAAAGCAACACTCACCTATATAGAGACAAACGGAGCAGGAGTCAGCTGACTCGACCAACAAACCGACTTCGTCCGTTGCACGTCTCAGTCTGTTTCCACTCCTTTCCCAGACTTTTTGAACGTGAAATCAGTGGTCCCTCACATTGGCTGGCCAGAATTATCTAAGTAAGTCACAATCAGTGATCAAACAGGTCCCTTCCAAGGCAATTTTTCTATGAGCAGAGTGCACTTTTATGTAAGTCAGGGCCAAATTGCGAGGACTCCGCTTTCATTGGTATACAGTATAGGCTACAGTGCATTGAGATTATTTACTGATGATCAGTGAGAATATACGTATACCTAACCTTCAACCTGGATAGTAAAAATGAAACTGATCGAGAATGAAAAACTTGTCAATAATGAACAACAACAGCACAACAGAACAACATAGAGGGCATCATCTTCATCTGTGTATTAAGGCAGAATCGGTTTTGATTTCAGTTGCTGTAAAAAAATCTCATTTTGATAAAGGATTCAAGAAAACGATTAAAGTAAAGGCTGTGCTTTCTTTTTGAATACAGAAAAATGGCGTAACATTAATTATTATAATATTAAGAACTAGGTTTTCCCACACCAAAATTCGGGAGAGTAGCCTACAGTACAACAGCATGAAATGGAGCAAAATATAACTTCGAGCCGAATTACGATGATGGGTAATCAGCATCAGGCTTAATCTTCATGTAGTCCATAACAGTTCCTCCATGGCATGTGGAAACTTCTGGACCATCTTCCTTCCCCAATTGGAAGCATTCTTCATTTTGCTGGAATTTAGCTTTGCGAATGTGCTGCAGGCCCTTCTCAGTCGAGGGCAATTGTTACGGATTGATAAATCCAGAAGATTCACGATGTTACCCATGTTGATGGTGCTGGCCAAGTGACGCTCGCACATGCTCTGGAGTCTCTCCAGGCCATACCTACCTGCCGCCACCATCAGATCGGTGGCTATCTCTGGCAGGTTAGAGGGTTCCTCATCGGTGTAGATGAACCGTATCATGGCTTCCACAACTGGAGGATCTATGTTTTCAATGACGACCCTTCCTGTCTTCTTCTCAGTGGTGTCGTGGTTGAGCATGTCTTCAAACACAGGGCTTCTGGCCTGGAGGACCACCCTGTGCACCCGAAACTCCTTCCTTTGAGCTACCAGAACAGCGTCGCTACCACTACCAGACTGCAGTATCCCTTCAAAATTGATCATGAATTTGGACTCGTTGACTTGGAACTTTCTGAGATCCATGCCAAATTTCCCTTGGCAAGTGATGGTCATTGTGTTGTTCGGAAACATGTCCTTCCTCCTCGATGACATCAGTTGTTTCATGGAGTTAAGTGAGTAAAATCGCCATGCCGGTACAGAGTCACTGGCAGCATGAAAAACTTGACCAGGAGGCATGTGCTGGTTGATGTCAAAGTAATTTGCGCTTTTCATTGCCACTGAGCAGGAGTGAGGAGTCAAATCGTGGCCTTGATCATCAGGGTCGTAGTAGAGGTACAGGCCGAAGCTCTCATATTCCTGAAAGCCATCGTTGCTGTCACAAGGAATCTTAGCTTTCAAGTGAAACTTCATTACATTAGTTCCAAAGGTGAATAGGTAAACTGGGGATGTCAGAGTTGTGAGCTTTTTGCCCTTCTGACCATTCGACATCTTTTCTTTGAAGTGATCAATTGTCCAAACGAAGCGTAATTTCTGTCTCTGCTCATATCGCACCAAAGAATCCTTTTTGGCAGAAACCATCATTCTAAAAATGCAAAGAAAAAAATCCTATAGCATGAGGTGACTTATTCTAAAATGTTTATTAAAATTCAATCCAAAAATTCAGCATCTCTCCTACCCTCCCCCCTCAATAATATTATGGAACTATAGTGTACTAATTGACGGAAAAATGAAAGATTTCTCTCATATCGATAAAGCAAAATGCAAACTTCCTAATCTGGACATCGTAATTATTGACCTTTGGGGGGAGTCGAGTATTGACCAAGAGATTAGTCCCATTGACATTAAACTTATCACTCACCTCACCTTGTTACCTATACGAATTCCCACCTTAATTCCCACTGGAGCCCAGCACCAACACTCACCTCTCTCCATCTTCTTGGGTGTCAATTTTGTGTGGCCCTAGCATGCACTCCAAGACTTCGTCCAAAGCATCCGGGTACTCCTGGGCCATGGTCCTCTCCCAGTGTGGAGCATTCCTCAGTGCAGGGTAGTTGAGCACAGCAAATGTGGAGCAAGCTCCTTTCAGTCTGGGGCAACTGTGGTGGATTGATAAATCCAGGAGGGACATGACGTTACCCAAGTTGAGAGTGATGGCCAGTTGTCTCTCGCACATGCTCTGGAGTCTCTCCAGGTCATACATGCCTGCAGCCACCATCAGATCGATGGCTACCTCTGGCAGGTTGGGAGGTTCCTCGTCAGTGTAGATGAACCGTATCATTGCTTCCACAACTGGCGCATCTATGTCTTCGATTACGACCCTTCCTGTCCTCTTCTCTGTGGTGTCGTGGTTGAACATGGCTTCAAACACAGGGCTTTTGGCCTGAAGGACCACCCTGTGGACCAGGAACTCCTTCCTTTGAGCTACCAGAACAGCGTCGCTACCACTACCAGACTGCAATATTCCTTCAAAATTGCTCAATAAGTTAGGTTCAGGGATTTTGAACTGTCTGAGATCCATTTCAAAATCCCCTTGGCAGATGAGGGTCAGTTTGTCGTTTGGCAGCAGGTCATCCCTCCGCGACATCAATTTTTTCATGTCGATAATATCGGTAAATTCCCCTGCTCCAATATCTACCACTTCCGAAATTGGACCATTGCGTATGGCCCTGGTGTAGTCCTGGCCCATTGAGCTTTTGATTGTCACCGACACAAAATTACAAGTCACTTCTGCCCCATTGTCATCAAGGTCGAAGTCGAAACGCATGGAGAGCCTGTCTTCGTCCCAATATATTCCACCATATCTGATGCAGGGAAAACGAGCTTTCAATTGGTATTCGATTCCTTGAGATTCAAAGACGACTTGCTGAACTTCGGATGTCAGAATCTCTTTCGGCTCAGTGCTCTGGTGCTGCTCACTCCACAACATCTCTTGGAAGTGTTCGATGGTCCAACGAAATAAAAATCCCTGTTGCTGCACATATGACGCAGAGGAAGCCACACTGGCAGCAACTTCCATGGTTCCCTACAAATTCAATTGAAGTTAATGGATAAGGCAACAGAGAAGCAATGAATTACTAAGAATGAATCACAATACTTTGAGATATGAAGATTTGCCGCCTCCCTTATCTCTCATTTTTTCGTGCCTACTCGATTGCATGTCACTTATATATATATAGGTTTAAGGCTCAAGTATGAGCAGCATATTATTACGTATTCTTAGAAAAACGCAAAGACAGACAGAAAATACTCACGTGGGGCATCACACCTTCGAGTTAAACTTCGGAGTAAGCGGCCAACCAAACCGCCTTCGTCCCTTGCACAGCTCAGTTTGTTGCCACTCCGTTCCCACACTTTTTATACGTGAAATCAGGGGACCATCACATTGGCAGGCCAGAATTATCAAAGTGACAATCAGTGTTTGCTACACCAGGTTCCGATGGCCACCGGAATCGCAAGGAAAGATATCCAGATATATCTACCGCCTTATCAGTAAGTGTTAGAGAATATTCCGGTACATACGTCACTATTGCAATAAATTATATGCAATTTCTTTTGCAGAAACCATTCCTATTGCCATTCAATCATATTTATTCACAAGAAACCATCGTTAAGAGAGCTGTTTCAAGGTCAAAACTGTGCCCATATATCTGCGGATGATGTGACCCTAACTACTGGTATCCTAGTTTCAAAGGTTGACCTCTTTCAGACCGGGTCCTGGATCTCGCTTACTAGTAGGCTACTACTTGCCATTACAAGGCTGAACACAATGTAAAAAATCATTACAGCTTCACAGCAAGGTTTCCTTGGCAAATGAGTCAGATTTTTCTAGAGCACAATATGTCACATCCAAAATTAATTTCGACATTGAATTTGAACGACATTTAAGCAATAATACTCCAGTGAATGTTGAAGTGCGCGGATCACAAAATATGCATTCATTGTTACATTACAGTGCATTATGATTCACTGGTGATTAATGAAAATATGTAGGCCTACTTCTTACCTTCAGACTGGAAAATAATATGAAAATATCATAAGTGACTACTACTTATTCTCTCAAGGTATTCATGAAATCAAAACTAAACGTAGCTCATGCAGATTCAATGGCCTCAGTTATTAAATGCCGAATAATATTTTCTTCATTATAAAGGAATACAAAATACTCTTCTTGCTCGTTTCGTATAGCCAGAATGATCATGATTGGTGGGTTGGTTTCCTGGAGGTGCCTGCTTGGGTTCAGGTTGTACGTAGTCTGCGAGTGTCCTCCCGTCTTCCATCAGCTCACCATTCAGCCAGAGTTGCTGGTTCTGAGAAAGCACCTTCATGTTCTCCTCCACCAATAATTTATTGTAATTTAATTCAGAAAATGTAATGAGGCATATAGGTGCAAGATGCAATAGTTCCTGTCAGGTCTTGCTCTCTCAAAATAATGAAGTGTGATATATACTCTCTTTGCCAATCTTGCACCAAAGGTATTGTCGGAAAGAAAAAAACAAAAAACAAAGTGGTCTAATTAGAAGGTGAAGCACATACCTTTTCATTCAAATCCACATGATACTACATAGGGCAATTCTATGTGAGATATCACTAAAGGCATAACACCCTCCAATTTTAAATCAAATTGAAAATTGTAGCTTCTACTTGCACCACTAAGGACTAATACTAAGAGAACCTTCAGACTGTGACAAAGAAAAAAATGAGACTGGTCAAACAGAAATGCAACAAATGAGAACCAGAAAAGGAACGTTAATATCCGCCAACAATTAAGGTTTACTCTTTGTATAATTTTTTGCTAGTAGGCCTAGTTAAAAAACTGCAACTGTGTGACATTGTTTTGTAAGTCCTTTTGGCGAGCTATCTATCTATCTATAGCATACGCTGCATCAGTAGTTTAACATTATGATGATATGTGCATACCCACACTGAATGAACCCCACGACTATTTACCGTTACACACTCTTTAGGCCACAGCTATATATCGTACTTACATGTTCCTTGAAAATGATATGAATGTGTTTGGGACCATTTTCCTCCTCTAGAAGTTCCCAAATTAAATTCCGAAAAGACCGCTGTAAAAAAAACACGAAATTCGAGAACTGCCGGTCAACTGTGATGCCGATTTCATTATGAAATACGTTAAAATGTATGGAATATTAACCTTGAGAACATTGCCAGACGAAGTTGCTGAAATCATCGTACTTCGCCAGAAATAAATTATTTGGGGAGATTTCCGAAGTAACATGGAAGGTGCATATCAGAAATAATTTATTTAATTTCTCACAACTAGGACGACGATTTCAGCAAATTCGTCTGGCACTACTCTCAATATTGTTATTCCGTGTATTTTAACGTGTTTCATAATTATTAAATCATGGAAGTACTCGAATTTCGAGTTTTACAGCGATATTTTTTGGAAACTGATTAATTTAGAGACTTCCAGACGAGGAAAATTGTTCCAGACACATTCATAGTGTTTTCCCTGATCGGGTAAGTATGTAGCTGTTATTTTGTGCAAAATATCTTGTCCGTATCTTCAGAGTACTCGTAAGCGGAAAGCTATAAGATGGCGGGTATAGCTGGGGCTCAAGGGGTTAATAAGATTTGAAATTCAGAATAATCATAATCAAATTTCAGCGGGTCTTATTTATAGGCACTGACGCACTGTCAATATTCTATACAACATGACAGGTATTTTCTGATGCTATTTGCAGTCATCGCCATTGCTTTGAACTTTGAGGTCATCAAAGTCATTCCCTGGACACCCCAATCTCGGAAATAAGGAGACGGATGGCTCCTAATAAATCATGGTTAATTTTGCACAGGTTTCCATTATTTTTTAAAAATGGTTTCTGGTGGTTCGGGGTTCCTTTTTCATAATTATATGCAGATAGTTTTGGTGGGACATATTCACGGTTGTTGCCATCCAGGCCGATCACTGGCGTCGGAAGGTCAGTCAAGTAGTTCACGTAATCTGTGACAAAATACTTCATGATCTCATTACACCGGAATTGGAGCTTGTCTTTGTGTCAGCTCGATGAACTTTGAACTTAATGGCTGCAATGCTTTTGCAGGCGCTGAGCTGGGCCATCATGATCGTGTGAAGCAAAGTATGACCTTGGTGAATGTGCTGACGATGGCACAGGCTTGGCAACATGGGCAAGCTCAAGATGACCTGTGCTGTTAATAGTGAGGATATGACATAGGGCCGACGATTAATAACGATTGATGGAGACGGAATTCCTTATGATTTATATTTAGAAAAATACACTAACTCGTATAACTTACCATTTTGAGTCATTAGGCCTATACTTAACAATGTTGACCTCAGTCTATCAAGGACAAGGCCATTCCAAGTACTAAGACAAGCCATTTCCGGGATGAATCAATGAATGACGTTCTGGTTGTGATATACCGCATATTTGAGCTTATTTATCGTTTATGGCTTAGGCAATTACGATTGTCACTATTTTAACATGACGAAATTATTAAAAGGTCCTTTCATGTTTCTTACTACTGTCAGGGAGCATATACTACATAAGAGGCACAAACTTTGGATCTCTCTGTTTGGGGCCGTTGCCAAGGCTGGCGGCCATCTTGAAGTGTGGGGAACGCCAACGAGGTATAAATAGGGTACAGGCAAAAATAGGGTCCGCCATCTTTGATGGTTTTGGCGGCCATGGCAACTACACGGCAAGAACACGCGCGAATCAAAGATGGGGACCCTATTTTTGACTGTACCCTATTTATACCTCGTTGGCGTTCCCCACCGGAATGGTATCATACCAACGTCACTTGAAATGGGCCACAATATTTGTCCTGCACACGAACCCAAATTTTTTGCCATAGCGTAGAAGCGATTTTGTGCCGCACAATTTGGGAAGGCTAAGCTCAGCATATTTTATGCGCATAATTATGATAAGGGATGTTTGTTTTTCAAGGACATTTTTTCCTGATAACTGTTCAGTATAACGATCATGTTTCAATTTGCGTGGTCTGGGGCCCAGAAGGGCTATTTTCCGCTTTAGTGTGGAAATTATAACCACCCTTTTCTCCACTCAAAATAGCACTCATTCCTTTCGAGTCGATTCTTTTCCAATGACGAACCATGCTCTTACCTGAGCTTACATGGGCATTGACGTCATGGTTTTGAATGCAAAATATGGAGGAAGATTATTGAAAATATTAAGAATCAGTTTATCATACACAAGCTTACAAATTTCTGGAAAGTACAACATTATAAAATGAAAAAAACAACAACTTCAAACTGAATTATAGTCTGTCAAGAAAAGGACTTCATGGGGTTTCTGGGGGATTTTGAAGAAGATTTGCCAGACACAAAGGGAACCCGGAATACACTATAATTATCCACACGGAAAAAGAAAATCCCGACATGGCAATTGTCGTACCTTTCCTCCAGGATAAGCATAGGGGACGGGGTGGTAGGGTGGGGGACTTAAAGTTTTAAAACCACACTCGACCCGGCAGTCTTTTTCTTGCTATCCTCTCACACGTTACACTATGATGAAGCACCAGTGTTAGGGGTAATCTTCATGATATCTAACAGCTCCATCACGGCATCCGGATACTCCTGGACCAAGTTCCTTCCCCAATAGGAAGCCTTCCTCATTTCGTTGGAATTGAGAGTCGCAAATGTGCAGCAGGCTCTTTTCAGTTTGGGGCAACTGTAACAGGCTGATATATTCAGGAGAGACATGATGTTTTCCAAGTTGATTGATTTGGCCAGTTGATTCTCGCACATGTTCTGGAGTCTCTCCAGTCCATACCTGCTTGCAGCCACCATCAGATTGGTGGCTATCTCTGGAAGGTTACGTGGTCTCTGGTCTGTGTAGATGAACAGTATCATGGCTTGCAGAACTGGCGGATCCATGTCTTCAATGACAACCCTTCCTGTCCTCTTCTCAGTGGTGTCGTGGTTGAACATGGCTTCAAACACAGGGCTTCGGGCCTGGAGGACCACCCTGTGCACCAGGAACCCCTTCTCTTGAGCTACCAGAACAGCGTCGCTACCACTACCTGACTTCATTATTCTTGAAAAATTTCTCATGAAATTGGGTTCAATGCTTTTTAACAATCTGACATTCACGTCAAATTTCCCTTGGCAGATGATGGTCATTGTGTCTTTTGGCAGCAGGTCATCCCTCCGTGACATCAATTCATTCATGGAGATAAATGCTTTATATTCCCATACCAGTCCCGAGTTACTTGCAGTGAGAACTTCTTGATCAGTAGTCACGCACCTGGTGTAGTCACAACCGCTTGCACTTTTGATTGTCACTGCTGAGCAGGAATGAGAAGTCACATCGTGGGCTTGAACATCAAGTTCGTAGTAGAGGGACAGGCCGAAGTTCTGACGTTCCAAAGAGGCATCATTTTTTAAGCACGGAATCGTCGCTTTCAAGTGAAACCTCATTCCATCAGTTCCAAAGGCGACTTGGTGAACAGGGGACGTCAGAGTGTTTTCCTCCTCATTGCTGTCCTGCCGATGATTGGACAACTTCTCTTCGAAGTGTTCAATTGTCCAAACGAAGTGGAACTTCTCTCTCTGCTCGTATCGCACCAAAGAATCCTCTTCCCCAGCAACTTCCATCGTTCTGTAAAAGCAAATAAACAAGGCTGGCAAATCACGTGAACGTGATTATAGTAGACTTTTTCTCATGACGGCCGATACAAATTGATCCGAAACACTTGTCCGAGTAATGCTTAACTGTTGTAACTGAGCTGCTTATTTTTAGCAGTTACTATGCAGAGTTGCCTTTTAAAAGTATTATCTGCTATTATTATAGGCCGAGCTGAATCGGACATTCAAAATCTGAACTACAAAGTGTTTCCGAGTAACGAATTGGACCAATAATTGGCATCTCCACTCCATTCAGTGACAGACCCCGCACGCCAGAACCCGCTTGCATGCTTTGAATGGTACAAGTTAGTAGCTACAAGCAACCTAATATTTGTAGATAATACGTTTGGTAACTGTTAACAGTACTTATGCAAATGGACTGCTAAAATCATAATAAGCAGCTTTGTAAACTTTTAAAATAGTGAATTTAGTAGAAAAAGTATTTTGGATCACCCTGTCATGCAGTATATTAACATATACTGTATAGTTACATTTATAATACAGTATATTGAATGCTGCATATACTTTTTCAGACAGTGCGGAGTGTATTTTTTTTTTTTAAAAATTGCAACAACATACTATTATTTTGTACGCCTCTGTCCGAACCTGTTAGTATTCTCGCGACTTCTCGCCATATTTTATTAGCAGAGGAAAGCAAACATAATTCATATTCGAGGACTTTCTTCTTTTAATCCTGCTGCATTAATGGTTGCATTGAAATTAACAAAATTAATTATTTTCATCGCAGAGATCATCAGCTTTAGTAGTAGCAGGCGGGGACAAAATGCTACAGTCCTAACCTGCTGTATGTCTCTGGCTTATAGCAGAAAAACAAATTGACCTTTGGGGACAGCAGTCGTGTATTGCATAGGACAATTTATTTGTACTAAATATGTGTGAAGAGATTAGTCCTATTGTTATACTCACCTCATTTTCTTATCTCTATTCCCACCGTCACTCACCTCTTTCCATCTGAATCGGTGTCGATTGTGTGCTGTCCCAGCATGTACTCCAATAATTCCTTCAAAGCATGCTGATACTCCTGGGACACTGCTCTCTCCCAGTGTGGATCCTTCCTCAGTGATGAATGGTTGAGTTTTACGAATGTGCAGCAATCCCTTTTCAGTCGATGGCAACTGTGGCTGATTGATATCTTCAGGAGGGGCATTACATTATCCAAGTTGAGAGTGCTGGCCAGGTAACACTCGCACATGCTCTGAAGTCTCTCCAGGCCGTACCTGCCTGCAGCCACCATAAGATCGGCGGCTAGGCCTATCTCTGGAAGGTTAGATGGTTCCTCATCGGTGTAGATGAACCGTATCATGGTTTCCAAAAGTGGCGGATCCATGTCTTCGATGACGACCCTTCCTGTCCTCTTCTCAGTGGTGTCGTTGTTGAACATGGCTTCAAACACAGGGCTTCGGGCCTGGAGGACCACCCTGTGCACCAGGAACTCCTTCCCTTCAGCTACCAGAACAGCGTCGCTACCACTACCAGACAGCCATATTCCTTCAAAATTGCTCATAAAATTGGGTTCAATGATTTTTATCCATCTGAGATCCAAATAAATTGTCCCTCGACAGATGATGGTCACTGGATCGTTTTGAAGCAGATCATCTCTATACGACATCAGTTGTCTCATGGAGATGAATGTGTCAGGTTTCCATGCCAATGGCGGTCCATAATCTACACCGTACCTATGTGGAAAAATGAGTTTGCGATCGGTGGTGTAGTGGCCGCTTGCGCTTCTGATAATCGCTGAGACGTGGAATTTCATCTCTTCTGGGTCGTGGTCATCCGAGTCCAAGACGATGCATAATGAGAGACTGTCATTCTCTGCATAGCCACCATTTCTCATCAAGGGCATATGAGCTTCCAATCTGAAAGCGATTGTGCGAGTTTCAAAATCGACTTGTTTAACTGGGGATGTCAGAATTATTTCATTATCATTGCTGTCCTGCTGCTCATTCGACACCACCTTCTCTAGGAAGTGTTTGATGGTCCAAACAAAGTTTAATTTCTGTGCCTGCGTATATCTCACAGATGAATTCCTGCTGGCAGCAACTTCCATAGTTCTATATAAGTACAAAATTACGCGTTTTAGGCGATTGATAAACGGTGAATAACCACCACTTCATTTAAAATGTGAACATTTGAAATTCGCAATAATCGGACTCTCATTTCAAAGTGTCTTAGCATATAGGCATGTGAACAGTCTACATATTATACGCTATAACTCTTTATTTTCTGATGTTCCAGTCTACCAGTCAGTCTTTTAGCCAATATAATTGCCCATAAAAATATTTTCACCGTGTCACGAAATAGTGCTGTCTAGAAGGCCAGTTCAAAAGAGTTACCTGTTTTACAAAACATTTTTTTTATTATTAGGAGGAATTGCAAGGTTGCAAAAGGTGGTTGTGCTAAGCACACAAACACGCCCACAAGGAAGCTCATAGCTTTTAATTAACCTTGGACACATCCCCTCCTGTCATCCTGCCCGTGGGCCCGGGCGCTTCAACTATAATAGGTTCCAATTGTATAATAGTTCAAAAATGAAGGTCTGTGTGATATACCCCCATTTGGGGGTGAAAGCACTACCCCAGGATTAAAAAAAAATAACCTTGGGCCACATGGAAATGTTTAAAACTTACTCAAACAAGTTAATCAATCAGGGAATTTAAAATATGCTCCACGCTTTTTTTTCGGCGCAATTATTATTAAGGTGATACAATTTTTTTTAAAAAAGTTGGAATCATAACATTGCCTGCCAACATTGTTCAATAGGCACTGCACGTGAAGTGGACGATGGAAAATTAACTTAGATAAGTGCAAGATCTAATAAGTAGGTTAGTAGGGAGTAATAATTTTTTAAAGTAGTGAAAATTAAAGGACGTCCATTATTATGCCAATATTGGTGGATCCTCCAGACTAAAACCAGTGCTAAAACCCCCTGCTGCTTCATAAAAATTGAGCACCATACGGTGCCACACCCATGTAAAATGTATAACGCAACCCGCATCTTGCAAATTTAACTGAATAAAGCTCAGCACTTACCTGGACACCCACGTCGACACAACGACGATCCTTTCAAGCCGCTTAATAAAAGCCGCAGTGGTCGTAAGACCACGAGCACCCACGTGCACTGCTTGCACAAATTCTTCTGTATGTCACATGCCTCGCTTTGCTTTGAAGTCATCGAACCGTGGTGAATTTCATGGCCACCAGTCTCGGAAATAAGGAGACCGATGCGATGGCTCCCAATATCATCATCAATTTAAGTGTCTTAACACAAAAATTCAGTACGTGTAGCTACTATAGTTTAAGACTTTGGCAAGACTTTAGTTGTACTCGGTTGTACTAGCAAACCGCGTAGCAAACCCCTTGCTTCGCTTGCATTTTTATACGGCGCAGGCCTAGAAAGTCACTCGCTTCGCTCCCTTTTTTCTGCGGCCTGCGCTGGTGCAGACAATATTGTTTAAAATCGCTTTGGACTGATGAGTCCCATGGATCCAACAACAATAAATTCGCAAAATCCCTTCCACACGCCCACCCTCCCGCCCTCTGTGTGAAATACGGTACCGGTGAGATGGCTCTGACAGTGGGTCACGTGGCTCAGAGTTCAAACCTTATTATTATTATTATTATTATTATTATTATTATTATTATTATTATTATTATTATTATTATTATTATTATTATTATTATTATTAAGTTTTAACTACTATGGTGTTGCACAAACCCACTGAGATTAAAGTATAGATGCTATATATGTCAGATCCTAATAAATTACGGAAATTTCAATTTGAATAATATTGAAGCAATAATTACAAATTTAAGTTAACTTCGAGTTGCGAGGACCCCAAAATACTGTCTGGGTTCATTTGCACCAGTATACAGTAGACCTATGTTGAGATTCACTGCTGATTATTGTGATCATGAGTACTTGTCTTCAGACTGTAACAAGAAAAAAAAAGTGACTGGTCAAACTGAAATGGTCGCAGAAATGCACAAAATGAGAACCAGAAAAGGAACTTTAATACCATAATTATTATCGTACATCTGAGTATTCAGACACAGTGGACTATGATTTGAAATGCTCTTAAGAATATCGCATTGATTTGATGGGAATGCAATAGGAGATTGAAATACATGACATTTTTCTTAATGCAAAAATTGGAGGAACATTATTCAAAATCTTACGAATTGCAAACCTTTCCCATGCAAGGTTATACGCATTTTACAAAGTTATGGAAAATACAAGTGTATGAAATGGATACAAATTTAACTTCAAACCAAATTAGGATGATGAAGGTGTAATGATGGTGTAGGATAATGAAGGTCAGGTGTAATCTTCATGCACTCTAACAGCTCCATCACGGCATCCGGATACTCCCGGACCAAGTTCTTTCCCCAATAGGAAGCCTTCCTCATTTCTTTGGAATTGAGCTTAGCGAATGTGCAGCAGGCCCTTTTCAGTCCAGGACAACTGTAGCAGGCTGATATATTCAGGAGAAACATGATGTTATCCAAGTTGATTGATTTGGCCAGTTGATTCTCGCACATGTTCTGGAGTCTCTCCAGTCCATACCTGCCTGCAGCCACCATCAGATCGGGGGCTATCTCTGGAAGGTTAGGAGGTTCCTCATCGGTGTAGATGAACCGTATAATGGCTTCCACAACTGGCGGATCCATGTCTTCAATGACGACCCTTCCTGTCCTCTTCTCAGTGGTGTCGTGGTTGAACATGGCTTCAAACACTGGGCTTCTGGCCTGAAGGACCACCCTGTGCACCAGGAACTCCTTCCCTTCAGCTACCAGAACAGCATCACTACCCGAACCAGACTGAAATATTCCTTCAAAATGGCTCCTAAAATCGGGCTCGTGGATTTTTAACACTCTGACATCCATGCCAAATTCCCCTTCGCAGACGATGGTCATTGTGTCATTTGGAAGCAGGTCACCCCTTGTCGACTTTAGTTCAATCATGGAGATAAATCGGTCACTTTCCCATGCCCGTCCGAAGTTATTTGCAGTGTGAAAACCTTCATCAGCAGTCAGGTGCTTGGTGTAGTCACGACCGCTTGCACTTTTGATTGTCACTGAGCAGCAGTGAGAAGTCACATCGTGGGCTTCATCATCAAGGTAGTAGTAGAGGGACAGACTGAACCTCTTATAATCCATATTGACATAATTTTTGGAATAACTATAAATCTTCGCTTTCAAGTGACATCTTATTGCATGAGTTCCAAAGGTGACCTGGTGAACCGGGGACGTCAGAGTGTTTTCCTTCGTATTTCTCCCCTGCCGATGATTGGACAACTTCTCCTTGAAGTGTTTAATTTTCCAAACCAATGCGAATTTCTCTCTCTGCTCGTATCGCACCAAAGAATCCTCTTCGTCAATCGTTCTAAAAATGCAAATAAAAATTCAGTATAAAATGACTAATCTTCTGAACAATGAATGTGAGCTTCGACCGTTAATTAACAATGGCCCATTGGAACAATTGGCATCTCATGTCAGTGACAGAATAACCTTTGTGCACTGTGTGCAGGCCAGATCCTCTTTGCAGGATAAAAAGGATGGGCAAGAGAAACCTAATATTGGGAGCTAATACTTAACTGCTGGGGCAACTCCTCCCCCGAGATATAGGTATGTACCTATAAGTAAAGGGGTAATAAATAATAATACTTAACTATTAAAAGTGCCCATGCAAAAATTCTGCCAAATAGTCCTTCGTTGGAAGCCGGGCAGTCAAGTAATGTATATGACTAGTTGTCTAGTTATGCCCAAAATAATAAGTGAAGAAAATTAATCCCATCATTGTCCCTCACCTCGTCTTGACACCTAAGATAATATATTCCAACATGGGCATAGCACCTTCACTCACCTGTTTCTATCTGCATGGGTGTCTATATTGCTCTCCCCCATCATCAGCATGATGCACTCCAACAAAGCATCCGGATACTCCTGGGCCGTGGTACTTTCCCAGTACGGAACTTTCCTCAGTGCGGAGTAATTGAGCACAGCAAATGTGGAGCAGGCTCTTTTCAGTCGAAGGAAACTATGGCGGATTGATAAATCCAGGAAAAGCATTATGTTGTCCAGGCTGAGGATGCTGGCCAGATGGCGCTCGCACATGTTCTGGAGTCTTTCCAAGCTGTACTTCCTCGCAGCCACTATCAGGTCGATGGCTATCTCTGGAAGGTTAGATGGTTCCTCATCGGTGTAGATGAACCGTATCATGGCTTCCACAATTGGTGGATCTATGTCTTCGATGACGACCCTTCCTGTCCTCTTCTCAGTGGAGTTTTGGTTGAGCATGTCTTCAAACACAGGGCTTCTGGCCTGGAGGACCACCCTGTGCACCTGGAACTCCTTCCCTTGAGCTACCAGAACAGCATCGCTACCAGTGCAGGACTGCCATAATCCTTCAAAATTGCTCATGAAATTGAGTTCAAGGATTTTTAACCGTCTGAGATCTAGGAAAAGTGTCCCTTGGCAGATGATGGTCATTGTGTCATTTGGAATCAGGTCAACCCTCCGTGACATCAATTCATTCATGGCGATGAAGTCGGAAGATGGCATTGTTGTTGTATCACGTACAAAGTACTCAACTGGAGGAAGATCTTGTTCCTTGGTGTGATGGTGGCCGCTTAAGCTTATGATTGTCACAGAGAGGTGGAAATGAAGGTCGAAATGCTCTGGGCTCTCCTCTGGGCTATAGTCATCACGGTCCAAGTCGAGGTATAATGAGAGGCTGTCGTGCTCCAGATATCCACCATTTCTTAGGCAGGGAAAACGAGCTTTCAATCTGAATACGACACTTTGAGTTTGAAAGGCGACTCGTTGAACTGGGGATGTCAGACTTATTCCCTTCTCAGTGCTGCCCTGCCGCTCATTCGACATCTTTTCTTGAAAGTCTTCGATGGTCCAAACAAAGCGTAACGTCTGTGTCTGCACATATCTCACAGAGCATCCCCTATGGGCAGCAACTTCCATCATTCTATAAAAATACGAGTGAAAATTACGTATTAGGCGATTGATGAACAGTGAATAACCATACGAGCCGTTTTAATGTCTATGTGAAAATTTAATATTCGGACAATGTTATGATTTTTAAATAAATTAGCAGGAATTGCAGGGTTGCGAAGAGCTAACCAAGGTAAACGAGCTCACATGTATACACTGTATAATACCGATTATAAGGGTGCGGATTATCCGTGCGTCGCCAAAAAATTAAATTTAAAAAATAAAAGTATGAGAAAATGCCAATATGTCTCGCAAACTAAGAAATATAACAGCCTTTTCCTAGAATACCAACTAAAAATCTATGGAAGTTTCATTATTTTGATTAAACCTTAGTTAAAGCAGCATAATTATGCTTTGTACGTATAGTAGTGCATTAAAAAACCTGCGAATGGCTCAATTTTACGGTATCTAGGAGTCTAGGACCACTTTCGGATTATCCGTCGACACCCTTGCAGTCATTAGCCCGGATAATCGGGAGTGCAGAGAGTAATATAACATCAAAAAGGTAACGTGATATTTGCATGTCGATAAGTCATGAATTCCATCGTTGAATCTGAATGCAATCAATGGGGGGGTGCTTTTATTATAATTTAAAATTGCTTATTTCACATAACAACAAAGGAAAAGTAGTTTACCTAATTCCTGACCGCCATAGGCTTACCAAAAAAAATACAACAAATCTCTAATCTATATCAATAAAGACGTTTGTGAGTCTGTCTGTCTTTCTCTCTGTCTGTCTGTCCGCCCACCAATGCCACCTGGATGCGGTCCTTCTCCCGCCTGTATAACCCCAACCGTCATTTGCCTGCCATCTGTGGTCCATCTGCAACACCTCCAACCTCTCCCGGCCTTCTAATCTATATCAATAACGTGATGGGCACAATTCAATTCGGATTTGAATTAATTCGGAGTTAATTCCAAACTGATGAATTGAATTGAATGAATTGTAGTTGGTAAGATTCCTACTTGAATGAATTTGACTTGCAGGCAATTTTTGCCGGCCTAGTAGGAATTGAATCGAATTGAATCGAATTCAAATTTTCGACCTTTAGAATTGACTTGAATTGCGGACAGATCTCAATTCGGAATTGAGTCCAAATCGGAATTGAAGGAGTCGAATCCAATTCGGAATCGAGTCCAACAATTCGGACGTGAATCCAATTCGGACTCGAGTCCAATTCGGACTCGAGTCCAATTCGGAATCGAGTCCAATTCGGACTCGAGTCCAATTCGGAATCGAATCGAGTCTAATTCAGAATCGAAGGAATTGGTTTCAATGTGGAATTGACGAACAGTTGGAGGCTCATAACTCTCAAGAGAGTGTAGTGGTTTATTAGGGATGTGTGGAACATTAATGTATACTGGTGTGTGGCATTCGAGTTCTAGTTTAGGCACAGCTTATGGAAACAGTCTCTGGGTCTCTGCCGCAGTTTTACTTTGGTGCGGACATCCCTGCATGATTAAAAGTACTCTTCACCTTATTAGTTTCATCAGCTATTTCAAATGCTATTTTTCTGCATGGATAATTGACAGTCACTGTTATTGCATGACAACTGCACAATAATTTAGGGGACAGGTGGGGAAAGCAATGGTTTACCCCAGAGGCCACACGAAACATTCTTTGCAAAGCCGACCTTTTCCACTTGCCCATCTCCCACCTCCCACCCAGTCATTCTCTGTCTCCCCTCAAGGCGCCTCAATAGGTGCCATCTAAAGAAAATAATGATGGCTCCGTGAGTTAAACTATGTTATATGGAATGTGTTAGGAAAGTAGTTGTCTGTGCACATTAGCCTACTGTATAGGCCTACCGTATTTTTCATGCATAAACAACGCAAATAATTTTGAACAAGATCATTATTCTCTACATTTACATTTCATTTTTGAATGTGCAGCATATTTTCATGGCAGGTTGAGCCATGCTCTATGAATGGCTAAGGTTTCCTCCTTGCTGCTAACGCTGACGTTTGCATACTCACCAATGATTAATACCATCGATAAAAATAATCTCCCATAAAATCTTCATTGCTGGTGCAACCCGGCACACCGACCCAAAGATTATTATCAGGGTATATTGTCTGCAACAATGTTAACCAACAATATTAACAGATATAATGAGAAATTCTCTGTAGATATGATGTAGTTGTAGTCTGGAGTACGAAAAATTGTGATCCATATAATATAAGTTGCGTCATTCAAATGAAAACTGCAGGACTTTGTCAGGTGTTAAATCCTAGAATAAGCGGTTTGCCTTCTCTAATCTGGAATCACCAGTCAATGATGACCGCCCATCTCGTATGTAACCGCGTACTCCAGGCTTCAACACGTGCCAAAGACATGCAGTTTTCTTTACATCAGTCGTACTGATGCCGCGATTGATTTCTCTCAGTACTCTCGACACCTTCTGCGATTCAAAAACGGATTACTGCCAGCTGCTCAATGTTCGTTGCTTCCATAATCATTCTGACTGTCTTTCTGACGGACCGTCCCAAACAAAGACACACTGCCACTGTCTCACGTGATCGAATCAAAATCTGCCAATGCACCATGGGAATTGTATACTTGTGTACTTAACAAATTGTGCTAAACGCCAAATTGAACTGAATGATGAATTGAATTGAATGATGAATTGAATTGGATTGGATTTGGATTTGGAATTGAATTGGAATTGGAATTGGCATTGGCATTGAAAATGGAATTGGAATTGAAAATGGAATTGAAAATGGTATTGGAATTGGAATTGAAAATGGTACTGAATTGAATTGAAAAGTAACGACTTGAATCTGAATTGAATTGAATTGAATTGAATTGAATTGTGAGAATTGAAGTCGAAAGGAAATGAATTGATTCCAATCCGCAAGCCGCAAGTTCTTGATGGAGTCGAATTGAATTAATTCATTTTAAAATGAATTATGCCCATCACTATAAAGACGCGTTTGTGAGTCTGTCTGAACTTGATAGGTACAAAAGGGATGTTGGGTCCCCCAATGTCGCGCTTCCCTTTTGTACCTATAAAGTTTAGCGTAGTCCGGTATAGGGTCTCCACATGATAGCTCCGTGACAGGTCTCATGGCGCTCTCAGGTGAGCACCTCCTGCAAAACGCCCCGGCAGTGGGGTAGGTGGGAGTGTCCAGACCTTAGTAGTCGATGACCATGTGCATTTCCCGTATGTATTAGCGGGTTGAGAGCAAAGCAGTGGGAGGTCCCGCGACGTACGTCACACAGGCTAACACCGCCCACTGCAGCTTCACAATATAAATATTTAATAGAGAGTCATGCGTGTCAGATCAGATGGAATGTAACGCCACTCATCTCGCGTATAAAACTGAATAGCTCTCGAAATACCTCAGCACTTACCTCTACACCAACTTCGGTACAACGACGATGCCACGACGATCCTATAAACAGGAGCAACAGTGGTGGTCACTCGAAAGGACCTGAATCAGACACACTACTAGTACAACTGCTTACACAATATGTTTGCTCTCCTTTTTGTTTGTCGCAAGTCTCACTTTGCCACGCCTTGCTTTCAAGTCATCGGGAGGAATTCCCAGGGTGTTGATGCATTTCTGCTTTAATCTCTGACTGTTGGCAGATTGAGTAGCAGTTGGTAGCAGCCAGCAGGACTAGTAAGCACTCGAAGCAGGAGGAGGGGAACGAAGGCCAAGTGAGGTCACATAGCCATCTAGCGATGGCGTATAAAAGTACGTGAGACAAACTGATGGGCGGGAAGAATGGGAAAGGAAAGAATGGGAAAGGGCATGCAGCTGTTCATTTTGAAGTCACTTATTTCACTTATTGGTTTTTGGACAGTGGCTTGCTTTCCTTTCTGCATGTCGCATGTTTCTCATTGCCACGCCTGCGCCTTCCTTTGAAGTCATCGAAGGGAAATCCCTGGTCACCATTCTCGGAAATAAAGAGACCGGGCGGTGGCTCCGAAATATACGCGTATCTGGGTCAATATTAGTGTCTTTAATTTGATACAAAAATTCAGTACGTGTACAATAGTTTAAGTTGATACAGTGGTGCCGCACTCTGGCTTCAACAGGGCAAGCATGGCTTCAGAGCTTTCTAATAAAAACATTTTCGGCCAAGAGGGGCTCCTGCGCAGTTTCTCCAAGTGATGCTTCGCGAATATCAGGCAAACTTCCATCAGTTTGGGGCAGTTGTGCAAAATGGCCGAGTTCAGTCGAGACATCACGTTGTCCAGGTTCAGGGTACCGGCCAGGTGGCTCTCGCACATGGTGTTGAGTCTGGTCAGGTCGTACTTGTCCGCTGCCACCATCAGTTCTGTGGCTACTTCTGGGAGGTTCGGAGGTTCCTGGTCCGTGTACAGGAAGTGAACCATCGCTTCCAGGACCGTCGAATCGACGTCGTTTAGGACAACCTTGCCCGTGTGTTTCTCCAGTGTGTCGTGAGTAAACATGGCTGCAAACACTGGGCTTCGAGCTTGAAGGACCAGCCTGTGAACCGGTACCTCCTTTCCTTCAGCAATCAACGTTGCGTCCTTTCCTTCGCCAGAATCCAACAAGTGCTGATAATCCGATGATAACCTGGACTCCTTTACGGCCACTGTTGGTATGGCCTGGCCAGTTTCGACCCCCATCATGACGTCTCCTTTGCAGATGAGAGTCATGGTATCGTTGGGCAAAAAGTCACTCCTTTCCGACTCCAGTTTTTCCATCGTGATGAACCTGGGGTATCCCAATCCGCGCTTTTCATATATGGTGGCCTTTGTAGAATGCTTAGCGCAGTCGTCGTTTCCTAATTGGCTTTTCAATATGTAGGAGTCTTTCTTGATGACGTATCGTTTCTCGCCTTTGTCAGACCGGTAGTACTTCAAGTAGAACGAAAGGTGATCAGGAGCAGTGTAATTAGCTGATCGACCGGGATAGCAAATCTCGATCCTCCATGTGGTATTGTCATCGCCAATTTTCACGTGGAATGGTTCAGACCTCAAGTGCTTCAGAAATCCCGCTTCCTTCAGGATGCTGAAGTCACTGATTGTCCACTCGAAGTGAAAATGATTTGACTTTATTCGGGTGGAGGAATATAACTTGCTGCTGGTCATGCCTCTGATCTCTGCAACGACCAAATTCCGTCTGAAGATGGGTATTCATTTATTATGAGTGATAATTATTAGAGCGGAATCACAATTTATAAGTATTTAGTCCGTTCCCATTATCCCATTAGTATAAGGTGATACGTTTCAGGTAACGGATATTGGGGATATGACACTTACCTCTGAGCTCTTTCCAAAGTTGTTATTATAGCTGCAGTTATGCTCAAGTTTCATTCAAGTGCAAGCAGGCAGGCACGCTGAAATATTGTCACTGGTAATTTTAATCTTGTAAAATGTGTTTGTACATCCTGTCTTCATGTTCTAGTTGTCCATCATTATTGTTCTGTTGCTTAGAAACGAGGGCCACAGATTCAATGATTGTAACCCGTTCATTGTCGTTGCGGTTCCATAGAAGGAATGTCCCTCAAGGGTATGATTTTTGTACTGCTGACGTCTATGTGTAAAGAGTGCATCAGACATTGTCTTGTAATGTTTATTACACCAAAATAGGCGGTGCGGTGTTCCCTGATTAAATAAGGGTGATTTGTTTGATTGATAGTAATAGTCTGAGGATGGGAGATGCTATCTACAGGGACCATATCGCACAGTATGGTTACTGTACAGAAAGCCAGTTATTGAAAATTAATTACTCATTGTGATGAACATAGCCCGAATAAAAAAATGCGGCGGAACTAAGTTTCTATTCGGACCGTTTTTTTTTCTTTCTCTGGGTGTCCGTACTTGGCAGTGTCTTCTTTTTCTCAACCATTCTACGCATGTACCATTAAATTATGAAGGTTTTTGTATAACAGTGACTCTGATTATTATGCTTCAGTACGCTTCAAAACAAAACAAAAAAAAATCTGACATACACGTACACTCAAAATCATGCAAATCTTCATTAGACATTAAATCCAATTATATCGCTCACAAAAAATGTCGCACCCGACTACTCTGCAGATAACCTACCTCCAGATCACGCCACAAACGAACGTGTTAATTTTGCTGCCGGTTGCTAAAAAAAAATATATGTAAAAATATTTATCTGATCAAAAAATAATAAATCTGATTGGCTACCCTACTACATAAGAGGATAAGAGGCGCAAACATTTCGATTTTTGCGTCTCTCTGTGTTAGGCGTTGCCAAGGCTAGCGGCCATTTTGAAGTGTGTGGAACGCCAACGAGGTATAAATAGGGTACAGGCAGGCCGTCAAGGTCCGCGGGGGTCCGCCATCTTTGATGGTTTTGGCTGCCATGGCAATACACGGCAATAACAATTTACTTACCCATTTTCCAATATCGAATTCAAATTCGCGCGCGTTCTTGCCGTGTAGTTGCCATGGCCGCCAAAACCATCAAAGATGGCGGACCCTATTTTTGCCTGTACCCTATTTATACCTCGTTGGCGTTCCACACACTTCAAAATGGCCGCCAGCCTTGGCAACGTGCCAAACAGAGAGACGCTAACATCAAAGGCGCCGACAGAAGTTTGCGCCTCTTATGTAGTATATGCTCCCTGCTTGTGGCCCGGTCGGGTCATTTTGACGGGATGAAATTCCCAGTGAACTTGTTTATCCTTCGGATGTTGACGTGCAAGTAGTTTGTCCTCTCGTGGCGTCACTAATGGCCACAAATACTTCTACTTTTCTTTAGCGTCGTTTTCGAGAGGGTACAACTGCAACGTGAGTTAAAACAGCCTACACTATGACTACATACAGTAGCACATTAAAAACTTGTGAATAGCTGAATTTTTCGGTGTTTGTTACTATTTTCCCATTATCCGTGTTTTCCTGGTTATCCGGCAACAGCGCAACACCCGTGCAGTCATTAGCCCGGATAATCTGGAGTACACTGTATAATACAATATTAAAAGGGTAGCATGATAATTATTTTCCTGTCGATAAGTCATGAATTCCATCATTGAATATCATTGAATGCCCCAAGGCAATCGATGGGGGGGGGGGGGTTGCTTTTATTATAATATAAAGTTGTTTATTTCATAGAATAACCAACTAAAAGTTGTTGTTGTTGTTTAATTTTTCCATGGAAACAGTCAGTGTGCGAAGAGCGGGTTCCGCTGCTACAGTTTCTTGTAAATGGTTTATGTCTGATGGACTTCTCAATTCATTCAGTATACAAGAAACTCGTACACATGTACCGTGCAATACGAACGAAAGAACAAACAGTATCAGTTACATTAAACGATTAAATATGCCTGCAAACACAAACAAACAAAAATGGTTCAATATTGAACGCACCTTACATTAGAAGCCCATTATCCCATTTCCTCTCAGATATTAGTATTCGAAGCTGTCTTCGATTTACATCGAATTGTGACGTGTTCCAAAAGAAACACCAATGCTCCACAGGCGTAACTAATAAACATGCCATAAAAGAGTCCTTTCAGTCTGTTAAAATTTAACGCCAGAGACAGTGTTGGAAGTAGGTGAAGTTTGGTCCTGGCCTTGTTGACCTCCTGAACATAAATGGTGGCTAGAAAATACTTGTTGTAATAAGACATCATCCCGGATGCCTCCATTCGAAGCAATATGCAATCGAATCGCGGGATACGAACATCATGCTTTGGAAACACCATGTTGGCATAATATTTGGTCGAAAAGTCATCTATCACATCTGAGAAAGGCCAGTTTCCGGCCATGTCCAAATATTTGTATGCAGCTTGAATCAGGTAATCCCTTGACCCTCCGCAGGTGTACTCCTCGTTCAGGGCTGACTCCAGGCAGTCATCAAACGAGTCTCTGAGTTCAATCAGATCGCTGAACTCTCGCTGAAACTCAAAGTCCGATTCGCTCAGCAGAACTCGAACAAAGATGGCATGAATAGCCAAGCTCCCCCATCTCCAACCCTCTCGGTTTAACATATCCCGCATGTCTCTGTAAGAAGAAAATTTGGAATTGTCTCTCACACACACACATAATATTGTAAGGAATTGACTCACCTGGGAAGTGTTTCATGATCCGGATTGGCCAGAAACCCGATCAACTTGGCTGTGTATCCACAGGTGATGACCACTGCGAATGTCCACCAGAGAGAGAGGAACATCCTGGCAGAGTGTGACCTGGGGACAAGGTTTGGGTTCTCCTCGATCAGGGTCAGAAGGACATAGGTCAGAGAGTAGGGGTACAAAGGTGGAGGTGTTTTTCTGAACGGGGTTTCAATTTTGTGAGTGATTACTAAGAGTAGGATCCAGAAGAACAAGCTGCCTAGGATGCATGACAATCCAATAAGAAGCCACATGTTGCTAGTGTAAGGACGGATTATCACGTCCCATGAGTCAGCAAGACGAGGTTTGCGTGTGACGTAAGCCCCGTTTGAGACAAAGAAAGCGTAACCATAGTCGACTACCTCAAGAGGCGGTGAGTATGCGATGGATATTGCACCCATATCATACTGCCCATACAGAATGGCTCCGATTATTCCAATCCAAGTGCCATCGTCCATTTTGGCTTCGATGGCCACCGCGTTTTCTATCGTTTGCGACTTGAGCTCAAAATTGACGTATCGCATCAGATCGAAGTAGACCAACTCCACGTATCGTAAAGGCAACCGGAGTTCTAGATTGTTCTTGAGGATTTTTTGATCTGTTATAAATTCAATGGGGCACAATCCGACCATGAATTTCTGGTGGAGGTCAAGGGTGAAGTCGGGGAATAATTCGGAAAGAGTTGAAGCGTCTGGGTTCATTTCTACAGCAAGTGGTTCTCCAAGGTTGCAGAAAAAGCAAACTGACCAACGCGATGAAGTTTTCATGTCAACCACCAGCTTGTACCTGGAAAAAAAAATCATAATTTTACTTGTAAGTTATAAACTTATTTTAATATAAAACTAAGGTTATACTAAGCTTACCTAAGCAGTTGCGATCGTTCGTGAAAAAGAATCTCTTCAGCTTGGCCATTCCTGACGAAAAATAGGAACCGGTGCAGTCGAGTGTTGAGCAGGACAGTGGCAGCAGTGGCTTCCATCAAAAGTTCAAAATTTTCTCTAAGCAGAAAAAACACAAACAATGTGCAGTGGGACAGGTGCCTGGCTTGAGGACGATGCAACCAGTCGAACCAGTACGACACTGGTGAGGTGTAGTTGACGTTGATGGAATCATCAGGAGGAATGTCTGTGGCTCCTGGTTCTTCATGGTTTGGTAACTGGATATGTAAAGTCATGTGGTTCGTGCTGGATTGTCCGTCCAGTAATTTTACGAGGTCAATGGGCAGTGTCGGATAGTCATGAGAGATGACCCAGAGACAGGAAGTGTCCAACTGCGGTTTGATCTTTTCTAGCAAGTTAATCTCGTCAGAAATAGTTATGTTATCTGATTCACGTAAATACAGGTTTTGTGATAGAGTAAGTTGAATGTATGTAATTAACAACAATAGTCTCACATAAACCTCCATTTTGTACTTATTTTAGCGAAATATTCTTCACTTTAAACCGGCGCGGCGTTTCTAGTGCAGAGAATGATGCGAGCAGCACACTCCATCAGACCAGAAATTCAAAATATATATACGGAGGAAGACGGAGAATTGTATCTCCCAGAATTCAATATTTTTTAAAATAATAAATAATAGGACTGCCACTCAATAAAATCCTAATCACAGCTTAAAGCGACGTGGCATATGCATTAACTGACCAGGAATGTGGCAGGACCCGTCAGTTTCATAATAAGAAATGGCATATCCATAATAACCCCTACAGTTTTAATATTGAAATAGGCAAAATTCAATATGGGGGGTTTAATGTATATGTGAATTTTTGTATAATACAGTATATAGTAGGCTTATATGAAGTTTCACTATGACTAAGGCAGTAACATATTATTTTGGGCGTCAGAGATTATAATTTATAGAGGTGTAATTTCTCAGTTGCATTTTGTTTTTCTCCAGAGGTTTATAGGACGGTGAATAATTAGCCTACTGTGCACCAGTCTTTAAAAGGCGTTAAAATACAGCTGATTGTATTTGAGCACATTAATCCAATCTGGCATTATTTTTATGGTGTCATTATTTTAAGCTGGTATAGGATTATGCAACCCATAGAAGTCAGTTATGAATATCCTGACTGACACGCGCAGAGCCAATGCCATTAATAACTTAATAATATTGAAGCCTCGCTAATAGAAACTTTTGACGATCATATCAGGATTGGCAGCACACTCGTTTGGTATGTATGAAATGTCATAGCATGTCCACTACTCCTTGTGATTAAGATTATGCGGAAAATTTAATGTGCTCTGATTTTTAAGAAGGACATCAGTAATATCGATATTAATATATAGACGTTGATATTCTATTGAAAAAGTATACGGTAATTGGTTTCACAATTAGTTTGGTAGGCTTAAGCCAGAAAGTTTTTAGACGAATTCCTGTATGGGAGTGAAAATAACAGTACTGATCTGCCTTTTTTATTTGTACTGTACACATAAATATATAATTTGATTCAAGCGATTCATTGCGGACTGACAAGAAAAATTATTTGTGTTTTTTGTAAGACAGTCTGTCACCTTCTTGCGATGAAAGACATTATTAATTTTTAATAGCCCATTCATTCATGAAATTCATTGCCAGGATGAGGATAGTGTATTTCCATTCATCATGACAGCAACAGACAATATTTGGATAGTCCGTAAAAAAACATCCGAAAGATAACATCCTAAACGAGTTTATTTCTAAGGTGTGCTATTGGCAGCTTGTAACACTTTAGATAGTCCATATTACAGTTTGAAAATTGGGTATCACTAGTAATGATTTAAAAAGTTGCAGTTTATTGACTATATAGTTATTTATTATACAGCGTGTCTCGTAAACCAGAGCGAGACAATCTAACGTCTTTGCCAGTTGCACAAGTTCACAACAACTTCTGTGACAAACAACAAGAGAGCAAAACCGTGACAAATAAGCACGCCATAAAACAACCCTTCCATTTGCCTAAAATTAAGGGCCATGGACGGAGGTTTCAATATGTGTTGCCTTTTCCTGGCTTCGTTCACTTTCTCTCGGAAAAGCGTGCTGAGCGGATACTTGTCATAATAAGCCAGCAAACCAGCCGCTTCCATCCTGAGGATAATGCAGTCAAATCTGGGGAGGAGAATGTCATGCTTGGCAAAGAGCATGTTGATCAAGAATGTGGTGGACTTGTCGTCCATTCGAGAGAAGGGCATCTCCCCTGTCATATCGAGAAACTCGTAGGCTGACTCTAGTATGAAGTAAGTGTTGCTGAAACAGGCATAGTCCTCTGTGAAGGTGGATATGAGACACTCCTCTAGGGTGTCCCTCATTTCTATCAATTCGGACAGTTTTCGGTGGTGTTCCACATCCGATTCGGTCATCAACACCTGGGCAAACAGACCATGAATAGTCAAGCTGCCCCATTTCCATCCGGGGCGAGTTGTCAGGTCTTTAATGCCTCTGTAAATTCAGATATTTTACAAACATATGTGGAGTACCGTCAATTCTGCCGTCAGATGTAAGAAGACCGTAACTCGAAAACCACTAAGGGCGAAAGTCGCATGCACGCCCTGCACTAATCCCCTCTGAGCCAGGGTGGATTAGTGCACGGCATGCATGCGACTTTCGCCCTTACTAGTTTTTGAGTTACGGTCTTCTTACAACTGACGGCAGAATTATTGGGGTGAGATTGTACTAGGTGGGGTGAGATTGTGCCAGCTCATTTTTTTGGGGGACAACAGTGCGCCCTACCGGGAATTTTACTCGTCATTATTGCCAACCTTGACTATCTCTCAATGTAGTAAAACATGCTAAATTGTGCCAGTAGGGCGCACTGTTGTCCAAAAAAATGCGCTGGCACAATCTCACACCACCTGGCACAGTATCACCCCGTTTGACGGGTAATATTTAGAATCACAATATTCTGGATATTTATTGCGTATGCTTACCTAGGAAGTGTTTCGTACTCAGGATTTGCGAGAAACCCGATGAGCTTGGCCGTGTATCCGCAGGTTATGACGACAGCAAAGATCCACCAGAGAGACAGGAACATCCGGGCAGAATCAGATTTTGGAACAAGGTTCGGATTCTCCTCAATGAGGGCCAGGAGGACATAGGTCAGCGAATATGGGTACAGAGGAGGAGGCTGCTTTCTAAACGGGCTTTCAATTCTCTTGGTGATGATAACAAGCACTGACCAGAAGAAAACGCTGCCGACTACGCAAGACAGAGCGATGAGAAGCCACATTGCTTTGGTGTACGGTCGGATTATGACATTCCACGAGTTAATCACACGCGGCTTGCGAGTCATGAATGTGAAGTATGAATGGTAGCAGACACGACCGTAGTCTGACACCTCTAGAGGACCGGTCAAGGACAACGACCCAGCACCAATGTCCACTTCTCCATACAGTACTGAACCAACTATACCAATCCACGTACCGTCATCCATCTTTGCCTCAACGGCTGCTGCATCGTCGTCCATTCCTTTGATGGAAAATTCAAAGTTCATGTAATGTGTCAAGTCGTAATACGCCAGCTCGATGTAAAGGACCTTCTTGCCCTCTGTCAACTTCTCTGTGATTACACTTCGGTTGGTCAGAACCTCGTGGATGAATTGACCTGTGAGTA
>KZ538769.1:127725-160250 GCA_000934665.2 Catajapyx aquilonaris | reverse complement strand
TTGCTCTAATGAGTGTCACTACCTTCAGGTGGAAGGACATCATTATCAGCCCACGCCATCTACCTTAGGCTCAGAACTTATTGGACGACCCTCGTATAGCTGTTATTATTTGCAAAATATATTGTCCGTATCTTCGGAGTACGCGTAAGCCAAAAACTGTGTGGTTCGGGCTGATCTGGGGCCGAAGGGGTTAATGCAAAATACGTGAGCAACATCACATTCTACAATCTTGTGTGTTTAAAATCATTGTAAGCCTCAAAAAAGCGCAATCCAGAAACAATAGAGCCATAACCTGATATTGGAATGTATACAGTATATCATATAACATACATGCTGCCAGAAATTAATTATTGATCACTACCTGAATATTAACCTGTGCCACTTCCACTTATATAAACACCTCCATATATTACACCTATAGAAAGATACTAACGACATGTTGTTAACCGTAGGCACTTTTTCAGCGTCTCTGTTGTACACAACTGCATAAGTAATCTTGCACCATGATGCAAATGAAGACATTGTGCAAATATTCCTTTCACAGATTTTTGGTGGAGCAGGATTCAACTCGGAGTATCCAGTGGAGAAGCTGATGCGTGATGCGAAGATCTTCCAGATCTATGAAGGGACTGCCCAGATCCAGAGAATGATTGTGTCCAGGGAGTACATAACCAGGATGAAGCAGGGAAAAGCTTAAAAACTTTATAATCCAATCTTTGGGGACTGCATAATGGTGATCATAAAATTGAGAAACGGATCAGGAACTCAAATGATTGATAGAATTTTTGAAACTTCTGGCTATGCGTAGAAGTTTGGAATTATTTTTACTCGTGAGGCGAGGAAAAAGTGGAACAGCTAATCAATGCAATGTATATTTTTATAATGTTTTCACATCAATTAAGCCTGTCAGGTGCATGATGAGGTTTTCTGGTCTTTGATCATAATTGTAAATTGAACCCCATATTTGCTGGTTAATACTCTGTTTGAAAGTGAAAACATGGAAGTTCTTTGGTGGTATTGATTTTGTGTGGCAGGCTGTCTTCTCTATTCTTGTCCAATGCAACGATTTTATGAGTAAATGTTGAATTGTAGATTGTTACTGAATATATTATTTTGAATTCATATGATTTCCTAAGATCTTATTTTCCTGAGTAAACTTACTACATTTCTTTTCAAGCCAAGTTTCAAGCCAAAAAATGAGCATTTTGACCTGCTGTGAAATACAGGCAGTCAGGTTGTTATACAGGCACCTGCGTTTGCAAGTCCAGGTTGAGAATCCTTCATCCGAAATTCTGAAATCGTAAGACCTCCAACCTCCTGGCATTATTAGCATCATTACTTGCATCTGCAAGTATAAAAAATACTTGTATATGAAACTACCTACAGGGTTTATGTGTAACATCTATTAAAGGGACACTCCACTCAAAAAGCAAGTTTGGCTCTAAAAATCTGGCAAAAAATCCTGAATCCGACGGTGCAATTCGTTTTTCGCTATGCGGAATGGTAATCCCAGGGCGAGGTGTCAAAGTGTGTCGTCTGCTAATGAGCGGGGCCGCCGCCACACGGGGAACAGGGGAACTGGAGGGCTGCACCACTCTGGAATGGGCCTAAGCACGCGGGCGAGTGGGAGGAGCCCTCCAGTTCCCAAGGTCCCGAGGGCGTCGCTGGCGGATGGCCAGCTTCTAGCGAACTATTTGAATTTCCCCATGGGATTACCATTTCGCGTAGCGAAAAACGGATTGAACCTTTGGATTTGGGATTTTTCCCCCGATTTTTAGAGCCAAACTTGTTTTTTGAGTGGAGTGTCCCTTTAATAGATGTAAAATCCCAAATCTGTCCAATTTTATAGATGCAAATATAGCCTGGCCTACATATATTCTGAAATCTGAAACCCAAGCATTTCGAATAAAGGATTCTCAACCTGTACAAGGGAATTTCTTTTACATCCCTGAATCTAATCTCTAACAACTATACTGTATTTTGAAGTTTTCCGTAACTCAAACAGCAGGCGATAATTTACTATTCTCAGCCCATCACCTTATATGACTGCCATCCACTGCTATTACTGAGGTTGATGTGGTGCAAAGATAATGCTGACAGGAGGTCCCTTGGAAATTATCATCCACAAGGCGTGACAACTCAGCGCCTTTCTAATCTCCATCAGTTATTGCAGTGGATGATCTAGAGTGGGTGCCATTCAGACACGGCAGCCACAGAATAGAGGATATGGAATTTACACATTTTTCAAGCTCCACGAATGAAAGTTTCTGCCAGATTTACACATGTTTTTATACCACACTGCCTAAAGGCCAAAAATTGTGGACTGGATTGTAAATGGGATTGCTAAAATTTATGTTTACTTTTTATTGTAATTATAAAATCACATGCCCACAGTTAAAAATGTATATATCTGTAGCTAGAGATCTATCACAGATTTTTTCTTTCCCAAAGATGAAGTGCTGTAAAATTACAGAGAATGCATTTTTGTTTATCTAACCATAATCAGTGTGGAAACAAAGGTAAATACTGCGTCTATGTGCAGTTCTGTAACACTGTATTTTCCAAACTTCTCTGCATTGATTCTACCACAACTTGGAGTGTTTTTCTGACCCATGGAGATTCGAGCTGCAGTATTTCCTTGACATTCTGCATTTTGTGTGGCAAATTAACTTTTGCTAACAGTTTACATTTCATGTCTTATAACAGGTGGACTTAAAGCATAGGGTGGAAAGGTGATCGAGTCCATATGCACCCTGTGTCACTTACCTTAGAAGTATCATGCTGTCAAGAGATGATAAGAATGCAGTTATGTATAAAAATGTGTTGCTTGCTTGAAGGACACAGATTAAGCCACATCAATAAAGTCCACATCAGCTTGCTCTGCCAGTGATAGCAGTACTTGCCTGGCATCACTCCTTTTTGAACTCACAATCTGATTGATCCAACTGCTTCAACAAGCCAGTGATTGTCACTTTGTGGTTGGAAAATGACAACTCTTACTCGGGTGAGTAACTGTGCACCTGTGCATCCATGCCAGGCCCACAATTCCACATGTGCCCTCCCCCACTAGTTCCAAAAGGTCACAAACAAGCTGCAGTGGTACAACTTGTGTTTTTTCTCACTAATTATTCACCAACATGACACTGCAGGCAGTGATGTGAAAATGGATGATTGGACAGTGATTGGGTCGAGTTGTGTCATTGTGAAGTGGTCTAAGTTAGTCCATGTCCATGGACTCTTTTCTTAATTTCCTATTAATTTTGAGGAACTTTTCCACTTGTAACTTTTGGAATTGTTTAACACTGGACCACCCCCTCCACCTCTGGGATCTTGAGTTCGATCCCCGGATCATGCAGAGGAAGTCCTAATGTGGATCGAGTTTCAATGGATTCTCTCTTATGTTCACATGGGTTTTCTTGGGGTTTTCCTGTTTCTTCCTGCAATCAAAATCTATCATTAGCACTGGGCCACCCAACATAAAGTACTCCTTTTAGCACTTCATTCTATCACTCTTCTTAGTTTTTATGTGGACGCATAGGCCACATTAGCCAAGGTGCACTCAGGGGTCTGAGTTCCAGCACCATTGGAGGCGAGCTTTCTGGAGCAGCTATTTCCTTTGGTATGCCACGTGCATAGAACTTTGTAATGTTACTTTGTATCTATACATCACTGTTGTCTTGTGTTTTCAGAGCTGACTGACACCGAGAAGGAACTGCAGAGCACTATCCGAAAGTTTGCACGGGAAGAAATACTTCCTCAGGCAGCTGAGTATGACCGGACAATGGAATATCCATGGCCCATCATAAAGAAAGCACATGAGCTGGGTTACCTGAACATGTCCATTCCAAAGGAGGATGGGGGAGTTGGCCTTGGTTCATTTGACTCTTGTATTGTTCAAGAGGAATTAGCCTATGCATGTACAGGCATTCTCACAGCAATGTCAGGCACTAGTCTAGGGGTAAGTTAAGAGATAGGTACTGCTTGTACGATAAATTGAATTTCGTAAGGCCCAGTTCTTATGCAGGAGGAATTCAGTTTTTGAAGCTCCTTTTTATAACATCTCAAAAAGACAATTTAACTTTTCATTCTCTTGTACATAGATGTCTTGAAAACACTGTATATGTTACAAATACAAAAATGCAATTACTTTACAGCAAGCACCAGTAATAGCCTTTGGGAATGAGGAGCAAAAGAAAAAGTATCTTGGACGCCTTTTAGCAGAACCACTTATGGCTGTAAGTATCGCACAATGTAAAAAGGCTGTAGCAATGTATGGCAAGGCAACTAATTAAATATGTCAATCGAAATGAAGCTTCCTTGATTGTTAGCCCATTACAAAATATTACTTAGAGAGGACCAAAGACAGAACATTGCTATGAGGTTATACCGTTTGACTCCTCATACTGTGACAGTCTGCAGTATTAGCAGCAATAAGTACACTTCACCTTACTGCCTTGTGTTTTAGTGAAAGGTCACCTGGAAATGTTTTGTATGCAATCAGGCCAGAGCATTTCTACAGCCCTAGTATGGTGAATATAATTACGGTATTCAGAGTACAAGTGACATTTTTTGTAAACTTTAGGCCTATGCTGTTACTGAACCTGGAGGTGGTTCTGATGTCAATGGTATTCAGACCAAGGCAGAGAAGAAAGGAGATGAGTACATATTAAATGGGCAAAAGATGTGGATCACAAATGGAGGAGTTGCCAACTGGTACTTTGTATTAGCCCGCACCAGCTCTGACCCAAAGACTTCTGCAAAAGAGGCATTCACTGGCTTTATAGTGGACAGGGACACTCCTGGAGTCACTCCAGGCAGGAAGGAGATCAATATGGGCCAAAGATGTTCAGACACACGTGGGATCACGTTTGAAGATGTGCGGGTCCCAAAAGAAAATGTGCTGATGGGTGAAGGAGCTGGATTCTTAATTGCCATGGGAGTGTTTGACGTCACCAGAGCTTCGGTATGTACCATAAATTGTAAGAAAAATTGTATGCTAGTGGTGGACATGGTGCACTAGGAATGAGAATCAGTGGAGTCACTCATTGCAACTGAGCATGCTGATTGGTAGTTGTAGCTCTCACTTGTAAGCTACATGTAAATGTGCTTGTTGAAATATTTTCCTTTCCCATTCAGAAATAAATAGGTGTGATAATATTTCCACTCTGCAGGTAGGAGCAATGGCATGTGGACTGGCCCAGCGCTGTCTGGATGAAGCTACCAAATATGCTCTGGAACGGAAAGCATTTGGAACCGAGATAATCAACCACCAGGCAGTAGCATTTATGCTGGCTGACATGGCAATTGGAGTTGAAATGTCACGTATGGCATGGATGAGAGCAGCCTGGGAGAGGGATCAGGGAAAGAGTAATACATATCACTCGTCTATTGCCAAATGTCTTGCTGCTGATGTAGCCAACAAGTGTGCCACTGATGCTGTTCAGGTATGGATTTAAGACTAACTCTCTTCTCTCTGGCAGTGAAAGATAATAATTCACTTCTAGTCAAATTTGTGCAATTTCTGGTCATTAGTGTGTGCTGTCAAGAGCTAAGAATGCTGTGGTTGTTTTGGCCGTTATCATACTTTGAAACCACTGTATAGCTGTATTATTGGTTGAAATTATAATGTGCTATCATAATAGCCAGTAAATCGCTGCAGTCTTGAACCAGACAGCATGTAATATTGCATACATGCTAAAACAAGGCTGTGAATAATGAGGATCACCTACATTACTTTTTTCCCTCAGATATTTGGTGGTGCTGGGTTCAACTCAGAGTATCCTGTGGAAAAGCTTATGAGAGATGCTAAGATTTTCCAGATATATGAAGGAACTTCTCAAATTCAGAGGCTCATAATTTCTAGGCAGCTGATATCCAGGTTCAAGCACGGAGTGGTGTAGGGATGCAATAACTTTGGGAACACTACTATGTTGCAGACATGATTGACATGACCTGGAGCAGAGCATTCTATTATGCAGAACCAGTCTCGATACAATCCTGTATTGATTTAATAAACTGTACTGCATAAATATATAATAAAAAATCAAGCCACAAAATGACATTACTGATACCTGCGCTGTATAGGGCAGAAGGATTGCAAGAGTGAAATGGCACCAAGTACTTGTGAATTGTTAAAGTTTGTTGTAACCAGTCTTTTATTTCATGTCTTGCAGGACATCCTACTACAGATATTGTGTCCATGAAATACTTTGCCTGAAAGTAATACGTAATATGTCTCAGTAATAGTATTCAGAGGAGATATTTTTTATTCATTTGGGATAGGTCAGTATCTCCTTGCACATTAGTTACATTGTACTGTAGGATCAACAGTGCAATCAGGTCATATCCTCGAATGGAGCAAATGAATGCCATTCCAACCACAATGTCAGCAGGTGTTGATAAGGTGTGCACCACAACCAATGAAGCAGTGGATGTCATAGGAAAGTGCATGAAATATTATTATGCAAGACTGATAAATAAAGTAGGAAAACTGCAAGTAACATACAATCCAACAATGCTGATTTATTTGTTCTTCCTTATCCTTTTGTATCATTAGGTGTTGAAGTTTATTACCTCTCCCAAGACCTCCCTGCATTTCCACCAGCCTAATGGATTCCAACTTTGATGTTGAAAGTCACCTCAGCAGGTGCAGACTATATGCAAATACCAGGTAACAGACATGTCTCCCAGACAGTTCATGTGACACATATGGATTTCTACCTTCCTGCTTGTAATACATGTATATTGCAAACCAAGAGCCAAGCAAGACTGCATTTTTGAAACTCCCAAGATTGTGAACTGAAAGCCAAACAGGATTACATCTGAAAAGTTACACCGATACATATCTGGTTTGACGTCCCAAGTTATGTTTCATTGCCATCTATTTATGCGGTCACATTTGAAACCTATTTTTACCATTTGACTGTGGCCCTCAGTATTGTTGACCACACTATTCATAGGCCAATGATGATGATTTTTTTTGCATTTATCGAGCCTTATAAGTACATAATATTTATTAACATTAATGCAATATTATTTGTTATTGTTATATTATTAATATGTATTTCAATTACTCTGCTATAAAAGGCAGGTTTTTGTATGAAAAGTACATGGCATGGTAAGGTTAGTGAATATTATTAAATTAATTTGACGTCTTTTTTTATTTAACAGAAACCATATCACAACATATTTGTCAATATTGATGTCATCATCATCACCATCACGACATTTCCCTGTAAGGGGTTGATGGAATAAAATTAATATATTAATATTTCAACTTCCCTGTTAGAAGATAGTTCTCTTTTTAGACTTTTCTGATCGAAAAAAAGGGCTTATCTCTGTCTGTCTGTCTGTGGACAGGTATCAGGGCCTAATAAACTGCAGGAGATAGCGACAAACCGTTTTCGGATTCGTATTCAGTGTTTCATGGCCAACTTCAGGTGACCCACCACTTCCGATTTTCCGGATTCACTCTATGCGTCAAGGTCAATTTACTTGCAGATTGGCATTTAAATCAGGAAATGAAACTGACAGCAACCAATGTCATTGTGTTGTCCTGTAGAATTGCGTCGTATCGCATCGCAATGTCAGCCTCACTTCCCACTGCCCAATGAGAAGAAGTCGACTCGAATCACGCTCGCGTGATTTCCCGATCTTGTTTGCTCCGAACAACACATTGGCATGGTCAAGTTTCATGCTGAATTTAATTAATCTCTATACTTATAAACGTTAAAGTGTGTACATATCTGTATGTTTGTCCGGGCTACCTAACCCACTTCCACACTCTGAGAGTACTGAAATTTGGCACACCGATGTCCTATGTGCCACTGATTCATGGAAAAGTCCAAAAATAACTGCATTTTTTAATAGTTTAAATGCCCAAATTTTCGTTGTTTTTAAAGTTTTGAAAAATGAAGTTTGGTGTTTCATCTGCGATGCCAATTGTCACGCCACCACACATGTCCCTTCCATGTTGTCTCATTTATCAATCCCCGTGCGAAATTCACAAAATCTGAAATGAATGACAAAACTTCCAACTCCAACCGTTAGATGCCACCTGCTATCCATTCGGGTGTGAAAAAAACCCCGCCATTTTTTTCCCCTCACATGTTATACATCGCAAAAGTTCCGCCATTTTATTGACAAAATTTTCCCGGGACTGCCTCCTTCTGGACTCTGTATATGTGTGGATCCGGCCATGATGAAGCTAGGGGGTTGGTGGGTTCTTCGGAGTGGGTGGGTGTGGGGGTGAGCCCCTGAACACGCCTCGGCACCCTGACCTACTTTTCCCTTCCCAATGTTGTAAACGGTTGGCCGGGACGTAAACAAGGATCAAATCAGATCCTGCAGCTCCGGAAATGCGATGCACAACCCGGGTCGCAACCCGGCTCATAATTCGCCCCGCATTTTACAGCCCCGGTTAGGACACCCGGGCAGGCCCTGGGGCCGCCCCTGGGTTGGGCTTGGCCCGAGGAGGGGAGGCTGATTTGATTCCGGCCGTGAGAGAGGTTTGCAAGTGGCCTAAAAGTGTGAAAGTGGAAGTTTGGCCTACATACCTAGATTTTTACCTTTCGGGTTTTGTGTGCGGTGCGTTCGGTGCTGCCCCTTCACCAACCGAAGGGACTACCTCTCATTTTTTCTTTTTAATTTCGCCCGCGCGACGCCCCCTCCGTTCCACAACACCCCCCACAGCAACCATCATCGGAGAACAGGGAGGAGGGGGAGGGGGTAGGAGGGGCTATGTTCGAAGGGGACGGTACGTTCTGCTGGGGGAGGCCGAAGCACCAGCAGAGGAAGAAGACTCGGTTTTTAGGGGTGGTAGAAAGAGGACCTTGAAATTTGCTTTTGGAGGTTTTTTTCCGAGGGAAGGACGGACCACGGGACGGGGGGGACGTCCCCTGCCCCTCGTGTTGTTCTGGATTTTATTGGAACGCACCGTGGTATTGTTGAGGGCATATTGGAGGGGGGCGTAATAATATAACGATGCATGAAGAGGCATCGGTGGTCGCCGCTGGGCTTGGCGGAGGCGGCAGCGAGGAGAACACGGCGTCCGCGGCCTCGACCACGACCCAGCCCGAGTCGCAGCACAGCTCGCCTGAGCATGTCTCCTTCTCAGGTAACGATGACATGGGTAAGGATCATGCATGGTGTGTTCTATGAAATATATGATTAAAAATGAGTACGGCATGTGACCCAACATCAGCGTTGAAGAGTCATGTTGGTAGAGGCAAACGACATGCTGCGAGGAGGCAGCGCAATGCACATGGTTGTTGTTACAAGTCTGTCGGTGCACGATTCAACCCCTCGGTGGAGTCATACTGTTGAAAAACCAGCCTGGATGAAACTGTAACCAGGGTGCGACGTTGAGTGCATTTGGAGCGCATGCGGTTAATATAGAATCTAAGCGCAAACTGCTCGCTTGGATAAATTCACATTGGGCACAAAATTGGTAGCTATTCAAATGAAATGTTATTTACAAGTAGCCTAGGCCTGTACCAAATTGGTGTTAAACGATACATGTTTTTAGTTGCTTGTTGAGAGCAATTTTGCTTGAATATGGAGGCCTTGATTGTGGTATTAAAACTGAAATTGTGTTGCGTTCAGTGCAGAATGGAGAGTAAGTGCGAGTGAATTCTATGGCATTCGCAGTGCAAGTGCACGAGCAACAGAAAGTGCTTGCGGGCACGGAGCGTGAAAGTAGGCCTAGGCCTAGTCTCGACTGGTGAATCCAAGCTCATCGCCAGGGAACGTAGTTTTATGTAACAATCCGAGCAACTTTCACCCTGTCATGGAAAGGAACGCTGCTGTAGTTGTGTCACTATGATGCCATTCACACAATGCCATAATTAGGATTTGGGTCAAGTTCATGCTGGTCTACTTTTTCAGGAAAAATACTTGTTTTGCACTGCCAAACCGCTACGTCTGCCCATCGCAGCGGTTTTATGAAAGTAAAATTTGGCTCCAATTTCAAACCGTTCTGATTCGATCACAAGCCGTGCTCATTTCAGCAATTGTGCTTTTTGTATTGTTTGATTAGCTGCAAGGGTAATGATTTATTTACATAACAGAGAATGGTAATAATGGAAGCGACATAATTATTTTTGGAGTTAGCAGCATCTGTGCATGTCGCTCAAATATTTACATTCAAACACAATATCAGAAAACAAATTGAGCTGTATTCCACAAATTGCGTGGTTAATGCCCCTGATATTTTATAAGTCCACAGCAGACAAATTTGGGCAACTCCATGTCATGTGCAGGGTTACAAACCCCATTGCGAGATAACCAGAATACACATCAGAAGATGTGGAGCACACCCTGTTTTAGTTTGGAGGGCAGTATTGATTCCGCTCGACCTTTCTTGAAGGAGGTGACCTCTTTCTCTGGCTTTTACCTCAATTTTAGGTGGTGGGGGTGGTGGAGAAGCGCTAACGTTTTGCTGACCTACTGCGTCGCGTCACACGTGGGTAAGACGCGCAAGAGTCTATCGGAAATCGATTGCAAAGGAAGGAGACGCTTCTCACGCGCTTTTGTGGCCCGAAAACCGCATCAAATTTGAAGTGATATCATCCAATAAGAAACATGGCCCCCGCCAATAATGCAAATTTTTTCTTCTAACTAGTTGACAAGGATTCCGTCGAAAGGGAAGGTGAAAAAGAAAGTGGTTCGTGTCGCAAAAAGAAGAAGGGGTTTTTGGGGTGAAAGCTGACACGAAAGAGCTACCGTTATGTTGCTTTTGCTTTTCAAAACCCGCAACATTGGGGCAGGTTTTCATTAATAAAAAGGGTCAGAACCGCTCTTTGAGAATTATATTTTTGGGGAGGATGAATCGGACAGTTTGGTCAATGGCCCTCGAGGGATGTTTGATTGGAGGTCCTAGAAAATTGCCTCCTGGGATGAGGAAGCAACCTCATTTTGGACCTTAGAGAGGCTGCGTCGCCATCGCGGTACGTCCCATTCAAAATAAAACGACGGGGGCGGTTCATCAAGCCATAAATTTTTTCTGGTGCCCCTGTACCGAGAGCATTGTTTTCTTCCCCGGATGAATATAAATTCCAGCAGAGAACCTCGGGTAAAAAAATTCCGATCCAAGGTTCACACATTGTTGGCATTTTTTTGACGCAAAATTGGGTCGCATCATTACTGTGCACCTGCTATTTTCAGTGCAAACATTTTGCCTGGGTGCGTGATATTGAAATGAAGCGTACATGGCCACAGAATTTTTTTTTGCTGGGCCTAATTTGCAGCTTGCTGAATGAGGGCATGGGTGGTAAAAATAATAATAATGACACACACACAAAAAAAGCAGTGGTTGAAGGCATTGCTAGTAGCTCTTTTGGAGTGGTGTAGGCATAGCCGAGCAAATCAATCAGGGAAACTGGGTCAGTCGGCTCAGCTCTAAAGCTTGCGGGGAGGCCCGCCAGGGGTACTCCTGCTGCGTCACAAACACAGCATAGAGTCCCCCCACCACTCTTTTCCTTTCGCCTTCTTACATGTTCTGCTTTTGCATGCCATGGCCTCGCCCCTTTGGCAGAAAAAAAATGCACTCCACCCCCACCAGCCTCTCCATACTGGATGGGGATGACCGAAAAAAAGGAAGAATAACCTCCAGCAAACCACCATCAATCCAGCAACCAGGCCAGCAGTGCCAATGTTAGTGGGTGACCTGATTCGAGCATGGCGGCGTAATCGACCCTGTGTGCACTCAACACCCCACCAGAGGTGTTGATTTGCAATATGCCGAGCGATAACCTGCCAACTCTCCCACGGTTTTGGTCCGTTATCGCGGGTTTGTATTGTCCAACTCCGCTGAGAGTGGTCATCGTCACCCGAGGAACTGGCACCCAGAAGTGATATCAGCGCAGAAAAATTTGCACATGCAGGAGGGTGTCATATACGCAGCACGGCAGTTGTTTTCTAGGGTGGCCAACAGGCACCAAACTAAATGCCATTCGTCTTAGCTAGGAAATGTGTGACGCATTAATTTATTTTTTGAAAAAAAATTGGTGGACGCAATTTTTAACCCGGAGACCTCATTTACGATGGGATGACGAATTTGTGGGCGGGTTATAACTTCCAATAACGCAACGGAGCGTGCTGCATGGCAGAGTTGAAGCGATCCGACACGGGAGGGATATTAAGGAGGAACCACATAAATTTCGGGAGAGGGGTTGGGGGGGAAAAATATTGAAGGGTTTTGGTGTGGAGAGAGAAGGTTTGGGTTATGGGACGTCATCCATGTTGACATTGCGAGCATTTTTGGCTTGAGAAGTGGGTCAAGCGTTTCATGTGTTTTGGTGGAAGGTCACTTAATTATAGCTCATGAGTTGGTTCCGTCTATCTGCGTCTGCGAAGAATGGTGCTGGGAAGCATCCTTGAGGAGCATACGCTTTGAAAAATCTGCCACGCATTTGGCGAGAAATAATGAGATTATATTTATATGTCACGGTCTGAAAAATTGCACAGGTTGTGCGTCGTGTTACAGCAGCCCGGGTTTGGATGAAGACGTAACGTTTCGTCGCAGAAAGCTGTTGATGTTTACCTACGCCTGTTTTGGTGACGTAAAGCGGACCTCGTGTTTCCCAACCCCGTAGTAAAAGCGCAGAGACTTTTAGCTTGCGCTGCACCTCGCCTCTTATCTGACCAAGAGCAGCCAAAGTCAGTGAACTTCATTAAAAGACACTTAAAAAGGAGTGGATACTGCGCAGATTAGAGCCGGGTTTTGTTGGCGAAAATAGGGAGAAACTAGATCCCCTGCTGGGAATTGTAGCAATGCACGGCTGCATAATAAAGTTGCAAAGTGCAATCTTCCACTGCACTGCCTGAAAAGCTACAGAGGCGGTACTTGGTAACCCTCGTGGTTTTGAGCTGGGAGGCTTGCAAGATAGCATCTCTTGCAGCCTCACAATGAAGGTGTGTTAGAAGTTCAGTGTTTCAAGTTTTTAAACAGTGCTTGGTATTCTTCCAAGGGGAAGAGGGCTTAGTGGGGAGGTGGGGGACCTGCAAATCCTATTCATGGTAACCTCATTTCATGTTGCTGATATCCTTGGGAGATGAGAGCTCATCCGGACTCGGCTACTTTGATGCTTTCTAGCGATGCTTCTCTTATACTGGAAGAATATGGGCATTTGTTCACATTTTTTCTGCTTAAACCTTGACATGACTTTGGCCTAATTACGATACTAATTGATCAGGAAGCATTGTGTATGTACGTGTTTTTTTCCTGGGAAATTAGGGTGTACAGTACCAGGATCTTACAGGGGTTGACCTTTGGAATTTTGTTGTAATTTATGACGAAATTGACATATCTCGTGACATGATATATTGATGTATACACTCTGCATATAGTGACTTGATTATGTAACGATATATTGGAAACTCTCTCACAGTGCTTTTCTCAAGATTATTTACGACCTTTTTGGCGTTTGTTTGGAACCGCATATTCAGTGATGAATTCGTAGTATCATGACTTGAATCTGTCAAATAACTTATTTAATCATGGCTTGGCATGAGCGTGCGTAACGACGATTGGATTCAGAAATAAAACATGCTGTGTTTACACACTATGCATGGGGAATAAAAGGGAATCGAGGCGCGCTTATTTGGCGTGGTCGCAAAATCAGGTTAACGCTGTTCACGTTTTCCAAGGTCATCTACTTACATTGTTTATAACGTAAGTAAAAATATACATCAGATACCGGAAGCATTGAGTGTCAGAATCGTGGTCATGATTTGCACACCAAAAATTCCAACGACTTCGTATTTTCGAAAAGTATAATGGGCGGTACATTAAAATGAGAAGAATGGATGAGAAATAATACTGCAGTAATCTATACACTGTAATTATAATGTCATAAAATGACTCAACGTAGCATACCGTGTCTTGCGGTGACTGGCAAATCCTTGCGCCAGATATGGAGTGAATGGTGGAATAGTTTCAGAATAATCCACAGTGTGTGGAGAATCTTGAGTATTTAGATGGGTGTGTGTGTGGAATGTTTCGTTCATCCTGAGTGTTTGGAGCAGTACATTTTCTGTTGCAGGGGAAACCTAACTTGCAGGATGCAGCATTCCTGATGGGTTGTTATTGCCGACCCGACATTGTAATCAGGAAGGAATGAGGTTACAAAATTAGATTCTGGGGGTCCAAATTGGTTACCGTAGAGATGCTACGCAAATAACAGGATCTTCTATACGACCGTGTTTGTTCCTACGAAAATTGGTTTTAGCTTCACGTGTACCTATTATAGTTTGATTATTGTACATCGTATATGCAGTGTGAATGCACCGTGTATGCACCGTGTATGATTGAGTTGGTTCTTTTTAAAAGTCTGAATTGCCAAGCCGATAACATTTCAGGAAGGCATTAAAAGTGGAGTATTTCTGATGATTGCAATCGATTACGGGATCGATACCCGGCTTTACGTGGCACGAAAGCACTGGGCCCTTTGTTTCCGAGCACGAGAGTATAGTGTGCTTGTTGCGAGTTATGGTTGCATATTTTGGAGGCTGCGTTTTTGTCTTCTAGCATACAATACACTGTCACATTCCACAACTATACGAATTAGAGCTGATTGCTGCGAGTAGTAAAAAATGCATGAAATATTTTGTGGACCACAAAAAAAAAAAAAGTTAGTATGTAAAAGTAAGCGTGGAACGAGCTCCAGCCTCATATCGACGCGCAATTTTGCCCATTGCCAGCTACAGTCACGCGAACCGCTTTTTGACGCTGTTGGCGAGAATAATCAGGATTATCAAGACTGGAGTCGAGATAATAGAGGAGCTTGGAACAATGTGTTGCCCATAACTCTCTTTTTTTGTTGTTTCATGTAGTGCGGGCAACACAACAAACGTCCGCACATGAGTGAAGACCTTGACAGAATACGACGAGTTCTCCCATGACAATTGGGTCAAGGATGTGGATCCGATCCCTCTAGTTATAAATCAGCTACATATGGCCAGATTTTAGCGTGAGCGTCATCATAGAAAATTAGGTGCCATTCCTATACAGTTTCCGTCGATTTGATTGTCAATTTGTCAGAGGCCACAAAGCTACGCAGGGACCCCTGTTTTAATGCATCAAGATGAATGCACGTCATTTATAATAGCTCACTTGTTCGCAGTGAAAAGTGAGCTTTTTTGTGTGTAAAACCAATATGTTATGAAAAGTTCGATACAAGCATGGAATGTGCTTCACAGAATCCTGAAATATTGGTTTGCTGCAATTATTAAATAGTTGGTCGAAACTGAAAGTGCCCATCCAACAATGGTGTCAACCAATTTTTTTTCTCTCTCTCACTCTGGCTGTATCTCCCACTCCCTTTCATCGCATGAGATAACAACGCGGGATCACGTTAGAAAATACTTTTCCTTTCATCAGACCTAAATCAGTGTGCTTTGCATTTCACTTTCGCCAGTGGCGAAGTAGGCCAGCACCATTGGACGCCACGCTCCCTTTCATTGGGAACTAACTACCCGCAACATTTCCCACCCCGATACACGCTGACGGACCACTTTTTCCACCGGAGTTACATCCCAGCATAGTCATCCGCACCTCCTCTAAAAAGAGGCGGGGGAGCAGCCCTTTTTTTTAAAAAACAGCCCCTCCCTAAAAATGGGACAAAAAGGTGCTGACTTAGTGACCTAAAAATAAAAGCGAAGGTTTTGGTGCGCCCACGCAACGTTGGTGGAACTAATGCGATTATAGACCCACAACACTCCTGTAGATAGATGAAGTTTGGGCGGGGGGAGGAGAGAGAGGGTGGAAAATGAAGGGTGGTTAAAAGTTGGTGGGGCAAATAACTCCAGCTTGCGTTCCAGGACAGGTTATCCATAAAAGGGACCACGTCAGAGGTTGGCTCGAGGCCTAATGAATGGCTGCTGAAGTAGTGCCAATGTTAGTGGGTCAGGAGGTAAGTAGGCAGAGGAGAACCCCCCCAGTCGTAACCCCCCCCCCCCTCACTATATGCAGCCTACACTTTGGTCAATAGGACTCTGCCTATATTGATTGCCCAACAGCGGCTGCGGCACATATTTAGGCCGTTTTTGCATATTTCATTATTCAGGATGATTCAATCAGGTGTTATGTGAATTCGACGATAATAGGTGACATAGTAAAAAGGAAAGAAGGGGATGCTAACGTGCGAATAATGGCGAAACCTGGATGACGCATGAGATGAATCAGGCAACTCTGAGCATAATGACTATTAGCGGACGTCATATGTGCGGATCACGTATTTATGCGCACCGATATTATGTGCTGCGGTGGTGAGCCGATTTAATAGGGGCGTGTGATGTCTCGAGCACACGCAATGCAGCGTTAGTTCAATACACAGCGATGTGCGTATAATGCACCCAGGCGAATTGATGACATCAGTGTACGTCACGCTAGGTTAATCGAACCCAAATGTAGGCACGGCATCTTAAGCGGCTAATATTGACAGTTTGGGGAGGGTATAAAAAAAAGGTGAAGAGCTTTGTCCTTCAGTTTGTCACTGGTTTTTTGATACGCTGAGATAGCCGTTTTTACGACATGTGAAACTTACGGCCTTAAAGGGAAGAGAAGATAGGATTGGAGGCCTCACCTGCCACACTTGTGGTGCGCTGGGCCTCATGTGACAATAACGATAGCGAGTGGACTTTAGTCACCCTCGGAGCATTAAATCAGGCTGCTGCATATTGCTTTTGTGTACCGTGCCTGGGGTTTTGCCCTTATCGAAAAGTCACTCCATGCCATTGACTGCTGGGGAATACGACTCGAGGGAGCGACAAACTCGTTTCATTGTGCGGTATCAAAACGGCATTAAGCGCTGACAAAAGCCGGGGAGTCGCAACTAAAGCTTTATTGGTAATTCGGCAGGAAAGCGATATTTTCTCCGCTACAAAGTTGAGCCGATGACTAATGTGGATCAAAAAACGAGCGTCGCCATAGAAGGAGACAGGGGCGGAGGGAAAATTGCTTTTTGGGACCCCGCGACCTCTGCAATGGAAATCAGGTTGGAAACACGACAATTGGGTGGGTTGCGCAATGTCTTTCGGAATAGAGAGATGGGCTGGAAGGACATGGTGCATGCACAATATGGCAGCGAAAATTAAATGATATGCGTTGGGATTTTTGTGTAGGAGTAAGAGTGGTCGGCCACGAGATGGAAAACGAAAGTGTGGTCCGGCCGCCCTATTCGGCAGGTGGAAAAAGGGTGGAAAGTAGGTCTAGTGCACTGTGTTAGGATGTCAGTTCACAATCAGGGAAGGTCGAATTGAAAAAACAACGAGGGGTGGGGGAGGGGGGGAGGACAGGTGTTTCCATCCCTCTCTCCCCAAACCCATCATGGGCATGATGCAAGACACATTGTTACTTAACAATCCCCTAGAAAGGGAAAGTGGGTCTAGTGCACTGGGTAAGTGGGTCAAGCCACGCAAGAGATACCTGGACATTAGATTGGTGGAGGGAAATTACGAATGGATGTCGTGTGTGTTTGTGTGACCTTGGGGCTTTCACAGGTAGCACCCTTTTTTGTGAGCTGGTTGAGGCTTGGTAGCCCAACCGGGAATGAAGCAAGCAGCTGCGCTGTTGCTGGACCAAAATATTTTTGCGCGTAATATACGCACCATTTGGTGTAGATCCTTGCGGTATCCCAATTTCCTCACCTGACTCAACGCAGGAACAAGGAGTAATAAATCGGAGATAGATGGCTGGGTAGAGCCTTGGGGAGTTATGGGGAGGAGGAGAAGAAAAAAAGCAGAGTTTGAAGCGTCACTGTGTGTGATAGGCTATCTTGCTAGTCAAGTTTGTCCAGGGGGTTCTTGGAACCATAGGTGGTAGAATGCGTCATCAAAATCTGCAGCGTCATTGTGATTTTGCATGCGGGATATGAGGTGACTTCAACGGTGGTTGAAGTAACGAACAACAAGAATTTATGTTCCGTGGCTCTGGCGAATGAGTTAATTTTGATGTGCGTCATCGCTTGTGAGCAATACCTGTCACATGACATGGTTTTTAATGGCGCTCAAGAAGAGGTGGAGAAAGAAGAAAACATTAGAGGGTTGTTTAACTTGGAAGATTACATGAGGTTCTATAAATAGATACGCTGTGTATATTTGTGCACAGAAGGCGAGTATTATATCCACAACCTGAAATTCGAGTTTGTGTTGAAACGCCTAAACCGACTCTAATATTCTTAACTCCTAGTTATCCGGCAGCCAATCAACGTAATTTTCCTCGCACATAAAGCGGTTTTTTGTTAGCGGACTATTACTCACCATCTATAGAGTTGGTAAAATCTACAATGTTAATCACACTCAACTCTTTATTTGTAGCTTAGTTCGCGATATTTAATGAGGCCCGGAGTAATCTATATGCTCGGCAGTAATTAGGTCGTCGCATTAGAAACACCCCTCCCCCCTCTTCTCCCGACCACCACTTCCTCCAACTCTCGTGACTAGAATATCCTAGAACTCACGAAATTGCGGGATCAACCTGGTCCTATTTATGGTCCTCTAATTTTTCAACATCAGCCCACATTTTAATATGCTTCTTTCGTTTGTGTGTGTGTGTGTGGATGTGTGTGTGGGTCGTGTACATACAGCAGGTTTCCTGCGGTCGACCCTGATGGAAAGCGAAAGCGGTCTCTGGGAGAGGAGGTCAAGTGCATTGGGTTTCTGGGGAAGTAGGTTATTGTGACTCCGAAGGAGGGGGATTCTTTTTTGGGGAGGGAAGGGGGGTGGGGGTTGGCAGGTTTATACATCATGGAAAGGAGGCGGGCTTCAGGTGAGGATTATCAGATTCCGAAGGGTTACGAGGCATTGTGTAATAGTAAAATTGTTACGGCCAGGAAACCACTCACAATGGAAAACCGTAGCCTGGAGGTCTCACTTTCATGTCAGGGAGCTGGGAAGCAGCTAAGGGAGATAATAAACGACACTGCAGCTTCTTCCACGACCTTACAGTATGAGCTGTGCGTGACCTCCTGTGACTCGACCGGAACCGATCACTCCGAAAGTGATGGTCGTCTGCAGGCGATTCTAAAAATGGACCCAATATATTATTGCTCACTGATTAAATCGATTGATTGCTTGCGGCGTGTTGGAGTTCCCCCAAATATTGTTGGAAATTGATGACTATTGGGGGTGTACAAAAAAAGAGAAAGTGGTCCATGTCTGATGGTAATATGCATGGGCAACGTCCGAGATTTTTTAGGCAAGCAACACACGGGCGGGTGATATTTTTTAAGCGTGCCGAAAATTGTCGGGAAGCGTGGGAACTGCTGCGTAACGTCTGGCACGCAAGGGGGCCAGACTACTGGATGAATGCAGTTAAGGAAGCTAGAGTCTGAGCCTTCTTTTTGTGAAATTGTATAGGTAAAATTATTCTGTGGTGATGTTCATTATACTATAAAGACAGTTTTTGTATGTACGAGATTTTAGAAAGGCAGGCTGTGGAAGAAAGAAAGAAAAATTACCGCAGGGGTCATACAATGTCCTCAGGTCGTGAAGAAGCAGGGATATGTAATGATTTATGCTGAATTCAATTTGTGCGGGGAAAAAAGAAATTTGATTAACCTCACTATTTTTAATATATTATATTACTAATATAGCTTTTTGCATTTGGATTTGTGAAAATTAAAATGTTTTCATATCACATAGTAGGCCTATTGGGAGTTGACTGTTGACCATATGAACTATCGACTGTATTATTTGTATATTGTGAATGTTGATTCAGTAGTGCATAAGATAATATGCCTATACATACAGAGGGGAAATATGACTCATTCCTCTTTCATTCCTAACTATTGGGTATGCCACGTCGAGTGGTGCAGCTAATTATCAGGTATTGTGCAGAGTATAGTCTGCTCATTTCCAATAATAATTGATCCACACATGGCCCACTCTGCAAATAAATGTATTAGTTTATTAATGTTGTGACGGGTTGCAACCAGTGTTATGCCCGGGATTTTTGTTTGGAAAATACGTGCCTGTTTTACCATGAACGCGTACATTGTGCTATGGTATAGCCTGCTATGTGGCACCGAACTTGCGATGTATAGGCATGCTGTCGTACTGTCTGGTGCATGGAGCAATTTATATCCTGAGCATGTGCGAATAACTCGCAGACTGATAATAGAAATAACCAGTTTTTCTGCGTAGATGTTTTCTGTCGGTGTGAGGCATGACGGCGCCCCTGTGAATGAAAAACTATAATAATTTTACTCGGAAGACGCCGTCCAATACAGGCCTCTTTAGGTTTTCAGCTGGACAGGTGCACCCTGTGACCTTACGACCAAATGGTACGGAAGAGGCAAAACTGGAAACATTGCAACGTCCTTGAGGTTTTTTTCCGGGAAAAGTTCTCGCAGAGATCTATATAATAGTCTGAATCAAAGGGAAGAAACGCATATTAATCAGAACGCCCTTCTTCCTCAGCATACTTGCGATGAAAATAGTTCAGGTGCAATTACCAATCTTACATAGATGTAATCCTTCAATCTTTTTTTTTTGTCGCTTAGATATCTCTCGGTAATGATACCCTGAGATGCGACACTGTCCTTTTGGGTGACACCGAAGCATATTGCACCACTTGCCCCAAATTCAAATATGGGTCAGTAGGGAATGCAAGCTTGTGGACAGAACTGCTTGAAGTACCGAATAAACGACATCTGCTCGCACGTCTTCTCAGCACTCGAACCACTCGAAAAATCTCGTTCCCGCCATTATCAGCGTGTATCGGAAAATCGACACGCGGGTGGTAAAGTGTCATCCTGTTAAGAATCGGGGAATGATGCAATCCGTACGTGGTGAAAATACTCCCCGGGCGAGATGACCCACTTGCTGAGGACTCATTTCAATTACCCTCTGCTGCCATAAAAGATTCGCCAAATCGACGTAATAGGCAAAGGCTTAGGGAGAAACAGGGTGGGGAGAGGGGGGGGGGAATATATGGGATAATGATAAAGTCACACTTGGAAAGTGACCTAAAAACCCACTGCACTTGAACCACTTCGATACGGTCCAAGGCACGTGTCCTTCGTAACCACGACGCCACTTGCACTTTCAAACTTTTAAAAAAAGAAATGCCTGCAGGATCTTAATAACGGCCAATTGTTATTTTTTTGTATTGCGCAAGACAGGTTTGCGCAAACCTGATATAATGATACTGTTGTGGGCGGGTAGAAAGGAAAAGTTGGATGTTCAGACTCACTTTCGTCGCAGCAAAAGTGCGTAGGATTAGCTGCCATAATGCGATGCACGTGAATTACGTTTTCTTTGTTGTGTGAGCAGCCTAGGGGTATTTTGCACAGTTTCTCACGCCGGTGCGCAAAGTCGCTGAAAATGTGCATAACTGGCCATTGTAACAGGGGAATATACGCCTGCGAGTGCGGATCACTCTACAGTTTTCTGTCCAATTACCTCGGATGCGCTTCAATTTGAAGTTAAGTCCTCCCTACTTAGGGAATTAACTTGGGAGAACAAAAAGTCAGTTCAATATAGGGGTCCCCATTAGAGAGCAACGGAATGAGTACTTAAATTGGGATCAAAGTTAAGCTTAATTTTGCGCCATTATACCAGCATGATCGTGTCATGCTTTGGGCAGCTACAATTTTGAAAGGATCGATGGGCGATTCAATCCCTCCCCTTAATTACAAGAGCTCACGTTTAAATAATAGTTTAGGACTGATCCCCCTCGGAGATCAAACAGCCGCTATGATAGCACGAATTCATTAACCGAGTACCGCCGGTTCTAGGTACAAAAAAAAAATTACGTTCCAGCACTCTTGTAAAGCACACTTTTGAGATTCATAACACGACATGTGACATAATGAAAATCCACGTGGTATTGCGTCTAGTCGACCGAACGTATCATCACTTTCACCTAGGGAGATAAACACAGCAGGAATTCCGTGTCCCATTTCTCACTTGAGAGAGAAGCCGGCCTACCGATTCCTTTGAGAGAATTGTCCAATTTTAGTGCGCGCCAGGGAATATGGAACATGCTTCACCGCTTACAGCTGTCGGATTGGCTCCGAAGTGCTAGTGCTAGTCGCAGGTCAATTATTCATGTACACATTAGCAGTGCGCCAAAGTGTAGGAGCGAATATAGGAAACGCCTGGTTTTTCCATCGGTGATTTAGAAAGGACGTCACGAGACCAAAGGGATGGGTCGAGCAATATTGGGCAAGTAATCACTGGAGAGGAACCGAAGATACGGCGGGCACCCCNCCCCCCCCCCCCCCCTCCTTTTGATAAGAGAGGAAAATGGCTTCTCACGTGTCCCAATTATTGTGTCGGCCCGATGGAATCATCTCTTATGCAGTGTTTGATCGGGTCAGGAGGTGCTGAAATAAAACCACCAACCGCTTTACCGGACTCGAGTTGGTGTGGGGTAATTGTTTTCTTGCCTAATCCAAAACGTGACACTTGGATAGTCACGCCTTTACCGTGCTGTTTTGCCGGAGAGGCTTGCATTGTGGCTGGAGCTTGGAAGGGAGGAAAAATCCATCGTTTTTTGGAATGGATCGAAGGAAGGGAAATCAGTGGTCCACCCAGCGGCTATCAGGACTGATAGGAGTGACCCTTGAACCGGCCTGTGGAAGGGTTGGCGCTATTATCATTATCGGAGAGAGAGAGAGGTACACTTATTGCCGAACGACTTAAGTCTGACGCAGTTGCGAAGTCCTGCGGTTATCAATTTGTGTGACGTATTCGTGCGTATATTCATCTTACACGTCAGGTTGGATTGCACCGGCATGATGAGCATACAGGTACCGAGGATGGCACGGGCTAACTATTTCAAGAATGCAGCAGGGTTTTGCAACGATGTCACAAAAGGCCAGAGTGAATAAACGATTGTTCCCTTATCCCTAAAAATTTTCAAGAATTTTTTTTGAGACCATTGTTTGACATGACAGAATTTGCAATGTTCACTTGCACAATTTTTTGGGACGATTAAGCGCAATCTCAGTCATGAAGAGATTGACCCGCTCGTCGTGAGCATAGCCGCAGAATGTCGTAAGTCCATGGACTTGAGGATGAAAGGTTCCCTGGATAGGCTACTAAACGCAGCACCGCATTATTATGGTGTATGAAACAGACCGTGAAGAGTTGCATGAGAGGTCCCTTTGCATTGGAAATGTCCCCTTCGCGAAACTGCTGTTTGGCTTTCAAGTTGCTACCGTGTAGGTGAGGACCCCATCAAGCAGTCATCATTACGAAACAATGAACCTGCCCGCTCTGCCTTCCTCCGCAGAAGATAATTGGACCTTATGACTACTGTAATTTATTGTGGAGTCACATTGTTGTGGCGAGTGTGTCACCTGTCGCCTTCTTAAACACGGCATTCCCTCTCACCTCGTTCCAATCCTCCAAATGCCTTCACGATTAGTCGTGCCTTCCAAATTGGCCTTCCACATAACACTTTTGCACATGGGCTAACCCAAATAGATTCATCAGTCGGCTTCCTACATTGATATGGGTCGCTTTGAACCATTATGCCAGTGCTTCAGCCTACCTCTTTCGCCAAAAAATGTTGCAAGAAATGCAATGGTGGAAGCTGGACCACTCCCATGATCGAAACTCCTGAAAGGGACCGGGGACAACAAAAAAGAAATGTCTAGGGAACGTTCACTCTGGAAGTCGTTGTGAAATGTGGAAAAAACTTGCACTTTAGAGCCCCGGTAACGTCAAGATAGATACCAAAGTGTCATAATAGGGACGCCGTGAGGGATTTTGTTTTTCGGGCGGGCAGCTATTTGGAGAGAAGGGTGGGTTGTGGGGGAGAGAAGAAGGGTCGAAGAGAAAGCTCGGGCGTATAGGAGAAATAGATGAAGATAAAGGAGAGAAAGGGAAATGAGAGGGCGGTTGAGAGGTGGAGAGTATTTTTCTCGGGGAATGCTGGTGGCTGCAACCTATTTGGAAAAAAGAAGAAAAAAAAGGAAGGGTAGTGGTACATAGGAGTAGTTCCACCGAAAGGTAATTGGGAGGCAGTAGTGCACGACAAGTCCTTTCGGATGGGGGGAGGGTCACTACCTTTGTGCTGATGATGAGGTGGAATAGGTGGTGACCCTTTCCTTCACACTCTCCGCCCACTTGCTTTTCTGGCGTGACACCGAGTTGACCCGACCTGCAGCGATGAGCGACGTTGGAGTGACACTTTGTTGCGGGGGCATTGTTGGATGCATGAATGGGTTGTCGGATGTGCATGGAATATTGTTGACGGGGCCATTTTGGGTGGCCTTTATTAGGGTGTCCAGCGGGCTCCACATTTAGAGTACACTTGGGCTGACTTGAGTGCAAGTTATTTGAAAGAGCACCAAGTGGTTTTGGGCGATATTTTCTGTGCCATAAAATCGCAGATTTTTCAATTTTTCCCGTAGATTTGATTGAATACTTGAATTGTCGAAAAACTTAAAAGAATTGATAAATTTGAAACACAATGAATGAGTACGATTTCGACTCAATCGCGATTCAGACAAAAGTTTCGGTTCATTCTATATTTATCAATATATCGCCACATAAGATCAGTTGTGTTGATGTTTGAAGAGCATATATGTATATAGCGGCCCCTCCATATGCATTTTGAGTGTGTGTGTATGGATATCTGAGGGCACGGTTGTGAAATTGAGACCGCAATTGAATATCATCTTTAGCTAGAGATAACCTACTTAAATGGAATGAATCGAATTATGCATGAGCGAATATTGATTTTGAGGCGGAGGACTTTACTTTTCTGCCGCTTGGGCGCCGATTTTATGGCACGCTGATTCCGATAGCACAAAGGATGACCTAAAAAAACGTTTTTAGACCGCTTGCACTAATCGATTGTGTAACTCATTTACGGCCAAATGGCACCTCCCTCGGAGGCTCCCCAAAACACGAGGATTGAACCTTCCATGTGAAAGTGTCAGGCCCCCCTCTCTATTTTTTTCTAACAATTGGACGGAGGCGGAAATAGCCCCACCCTTCAGAAGAGAATTTTCTGTAGGCACCGACCAATTCATTGTGCCGACACTAAATTGACCTGTGTCGGGACATTGTGCCGCGGATCAATGGGCTTCCCGATCTCCTCTTTTTTGTGACCCCCTGCACTGGCTATATGCGACCTTTTGGAGAAACTCGGTCGGCAGATATGCATTAAATTGCTAGCGCAATTAGGATTTATAACCGTCTGGAGTGTGTATTTATATCTCGGTTTTCCAGGGCCTTGCGTGGTACAGATTGCTATACGGTGTAACTAATGAGAGAGCAGGAGTCGGCACGATTTTTTCTTCTTCGTTTTATCTGGGGAATATTCAAGGTGCGCATGTATCACATTTAAGATTAAAGAGGTTTCTGTTAATGTTCAAATCATTGGCCATGAGTGATAACATTCCAGGGCAGTAAACAAGCGCCACTTCACCTGCGATAAACTCTCGAGATTCTCAAGTAATTCGAGTGTCGAAACCACTCCCCTTATATTCGCGCATATTAAAATCTGAGATTAATAAGTGGGTCGAGATATTTAGGTTAAATTGCGTGTAAGTTTATTTCGCGAGGAGAGCTTGCTCCGACAATGAAAATAGTCCGCTGGAAGCGAGCTATTTTGCGATATGCTCGGCGCTTTCATTACGTGGGAGAAAGAGGCGCTTGAGTTTCCGCAAACAGTCGAGAAAACCCGTTGTTTCAGTGTAGACGCACTTTTCATGGAACGAGTTTATTTTTAGTTGAGGGGCGATTAGAGCAGGTGCCCAAGGATGATCTTTAGAAGTTAAATACAATGTACCGCCACACCGGCTGGGGTACAAATATAGCATGGCGTGTACATTTGGGTCCGGGATCTGGGTCGATTAAATATTTTGTAATTTCGTGTCGCCATGAATATAATATGGTACTTACTACATTAGTACCTTGACCTACTTTCCGCAGAGGCTATGAATTATTTGATATTACGTATTTGTAGTTTTATAGTTGTGGTGTCGTACATGAGCCCGCCCACGGGTATACCCAGCGAGAGAAAGGGTAGAACATTTTCGCCTTTACTTTCCCAATATGGAAGAGTCGAGCTCGTCACAGTGACAATTTCATAAGACTGGGTTATCTTTTGCTCAACGACTTGGAGAGATTGCCTGAGGCTGTGATTCATGGGCGGAGATAGGCTTCATTATAAAATACAATGGGTATCCCCCCATAAAGAATAGCTTTAGGACCTTCTTTTCAAAACCAATTGCCCAAAAATCTGGTGTCACCATAGGCATGCAGAAGGTTGCAGGTTCAGCTAACCTTCAGACTTCCAAGTGACACAATGTCGACCTAAATATCACTTTCATGTACTGGATCTGCACTCAAAATGTGATGGATGTGTCGTTTCAATGAACGTCGCAGTACTGCAGACGGACAACATGAACCTGCGAGATGTAACGAGTCCCACCGCCATATGTCCCCGTAAAATTACATTCAGGATATTTTCACATTTGGCTGGCATAATGGGTCCGTCTTATGGACGGCCATAAAACTTCCACGTGTAGTACGCGCCCAGATTTACTGTTGGTTCATTTAGTCAGTTTTGAATTATTTCACGGCAATAGCACATTTTATGTTAACAATTGGACTGTGTGCACCTTCTCTTTAACGCAAGGATAAGAATAGGGTTAAGTAGGGTCCGTGCACGGCCGGGGTTATCGATTGCGTACCAAAACAGAGCCTGCGAAAAACCCCTAACCTACATTCACAACAATCGCCTTGGCAGTCGTAATTTGGCGTGCTAAAAATGTTTGGACCTAATAATGTTGGCTGGGGCCAGTGCGTATGGGGTCGCGATCAATCAGGATGAGAGCTCTGGCAGCATGGGGCTAGTAGTCTGGAGCCGGCTTTCAATTGTGAATGAAGAAAAACGTGGTGTGCGGCTTTAGCATGCGATATGGGCGTGCTTTTGGTAAGGGCCCTTGTTGCGCGAGTAGAGGGGGGTGTTTTAGCCTGGGGTTGGGACGTTGGGTGGTGGTATAGGGGGGGACAGACAGACACACACACACACAAAAAGGCGATCGCAACGCCGCGGTCGGGCCCCGTCGGCTGTACTGTGCCCTTCCCCTCCTCCCCAGCCCCGCCTTCCCCCCGGTTTTCCAGCAGCCCGGGGAGCCCTCGTAAGTAGGGCAGTGGGCCACCAGCAATAGCCCACCACTCTCGCTCTCTACACTCAACGGCACTAACATAGACCTGGTTAGCAGAAAAGTAGGCCAGGCGACTCCATCCACTTTCACTTATTGCATCGGCTGTCTGATCATTCTCCATTGTATCTGGCTTTGGGCTGGCAGTGTGTGCTAGACGCTCTCTGGCTACAGTCGGTCCGTCGCTAGGCTCGGTTCGAAGCTTGTAGTACCCACACAGCTCGATAGGTCAACCCCCACGTGCTTTCAGTGGATACTTTTAGACACGCGTTGGCTACGTTTGGAGAGTGTCAGTGATGGTGGACGGTCAGGATTTGCAATGGGGACCGCACGACCTGGCCGTGTCCCGGGTGTGGACCGGCAGGTGACATACCAGTGATTTTTGAAAAAAAAAAAAAGTGTTGTGCGAGTTTGTTTCGAGTTTTTGTGACCGCAGTTTGTGTACAAGCGTTGCGCTGGCGTACCAAGGAATCGGAGGTGGTGGTGGTGGTGGCGGTGGGGGAGTGACCCTTAATATGCTAGCTGACATGGAGTTGCCCATCACCAGTCTGAGTGTGACCCCGTTCAGCCTTAGCCCCCCCTTGGCTGGGGGCAGTTCGGGGGGGCTGCAACAACAACACGTGGGAATGTCCTCTGGGGGATACAGCATGCACCACGGACACCACCCGTGCGCCCAAGGGCCGCCCGGGGGCCTGTTGGGAGCCTCATTGGGTAACTCGGACTCTTGTTTGCTGGCAGGAGGCGGAGGCGGTGGAGGAGGTGGCGGCAACGGGGGCGGGCCCGGGGCAGGAATGGACTACCACGCCACGTTGGGCGGACAAGACATGCCTGACACCAAGGAGGGCATCGAGGAGCTGTGTCCCGTGTGCGGGGACAAAGTGTCCGGCTACCACTACGGCCTGCTGACTTGTGAGTCCTGCAAAGGCTTCTTCAAACGCACAGTGCAGAACAAGAAGGTGTACACGTGCGTGGCGGACCGGTCCTGTCACATTGACAAGACGCAGAGGAAGAGGTGCCCCTACTGCCGGTTCCAGAAGTGCCTAGAAGTTGGGATGAAGCTGGAAGGTGAGTCCCCAACACTACTATGACTTGCAGGCGCGAAATGTTTTTCTTTTTTAGATAGTGTAGCTTAGCAAAAAATTTAATGCACGTCCTGGCACATTCTTCTCAAGGAGAAAAGTCATCTGAGACGAGAAAGGGGGTGACCTTGAGCCCCTTGTTACTATAGAGGGCCAAAAAGTGGCCTGATGGACCAGACGAGCGCGTAATTTCCACGGTGGCAAAAATCAGGCTCTCGATCCAGTGTGTTGCAACGAAACTAAAAGTAATGCGTGCAAAAGTAGCGAGAGAAGCCTTTGTTGTGTAGCAGGGTCAGCCAACCGTGCAGTAGTGAAAGGGGTATAGGGAGGAGGAGGGGGGGATGGAAGACCGAGAGGGAGAGGGGAAAAAAGGCAACCCTGTAATGTAGAAACGCCATCACAGCATCCACAAACCGCTGTACCGTTGTGTTGCATCCCGAAGATTGCGTTCTTCTTGCAATCCCCTTTCATGCGTTAGTTGCCAGGCGTATGGGGTTGAAAATGTGGTACGCGACAGGTGTGCGTCAGTACAATGTGAGGCAAAACTGGGAAAGTTTTTGGGTGTGGGTAATTACCTCGCCAGGTGGCTGTACCGTCTCGTAGGAGTTATTGCGAGGATTCTCAAAGAGTTCATTGCGACCCGACTATTTTTAGCTGGCGAAAAAACTCGTATCCTGTAACAAATTACGGTATTATCGTCTTGAAAAATAACGTGGGCTTACCGAAATCGTTTGCAGGGTTGAGTATGATGGGGGAGGGAGAAAAGGCGAAGAAACAGGTGTATAAGGGGTTAGTCATTGTCCTGTGAAAATCAACCTCTGGAACACCCCTATTTTGCCACCCCTCACGTGGGAAAACCGATCTTCATCTCCCCACACACGTGTCAGCTCGGTTATTGTGTGGCAATAGCTCGCGCCATATACAGGTGGACTTTTCAAGCGATATGTGGGCAAAAGATTTGTGTGGCCTAAATTCTCCTGTTCTTGCCTCATTCCTTGGGAAATCCTTTTTTTGGAACCTCACGTTCCCGGCCCCGGATTTTTTTCTATTTGGCGAACCCAATCAATTTTGTTTTGGATGGCGGTCGGGAAGGTATGGGGGGTTCCCTACTGCGCCTTTGTGAGAGCGTCCTGAACGTCAATTGACAGAAGTTGAAGGGTAGTATGTTATCGGGCGACAGCGTTCTAAGAAAAAATAAGGCCGCGAAGGTTAAAAATTAGGCTCGTGTGTAGCACGTGCTATTTTTTTACGTATAGTTTTATTTTTTCTTAACTCGATTCAGAGAACGTATTTTTAGAGGCTCTGTACTGTGCATGTGAAAATTAAGCCGTGCGTCAATTGAGGGATCGTGACTTCCGTGGCATGTTACGTCAGTAGCATCGCAACATGAACTACATTGCTTACGGCAAGTGCATAGACACATACTAAGCATATTCCGGGGGTAGGTGTGTAGGTGGTTGTCATTAGCTAGCAAGGCTTCGAGGGGTTAATCACCAGGCGATGGCGAGCGGAACCTCTGGCGCCGTGCTTATGGCTATATAGTCGCCGGCTACGAAGTTGTTCGGCCAATTATTGTACTTAGTGGCATTGCCCAAGACGCGTTCTTGGTCTAACTAACCGTGGCGGCGGTGGTTGTAAACTTTGGGCATTACGGGCAGGAGTTGGCAGTTGACCTGACACAAACTCGGGTAAATAAGGTGGCATCCGTGGACCTTGGCTGGTCCAGCGCAAACAATGACCAAGAGGCGGCGTCATTTTGGGGATAGTACGTCAGTAGGGGAAAACCCGGAGTTATGTTCCCAGAGACGTACTTTTTTCGCGTTTCCTTTTTCGTATAGGAAACGATGACTAGGCAGGTGCAACTCACGTGATGGGGCTGTGGTAAAAACAACCAAACTCGTCCTTAAAATGATCTGCCGACACTGCAACTTCCTCGGATGGATTTGCCGAGCAATTAAACGCGATGCCTACTTGTGATAAGGGGCGTTGAAATACCATCTGCACCATTCCTTACGCGCCTACGCTTCATTTGATCCAATGGTGTCAACTGTCAACTACTCACCAACCCAACCGGTCATCATCAAAATATCTGCAAGTATCTCAACGAGTTATGCAGGTCCTTTGCCGCTCTGCCACGGCCGTATAATGGTCTAGTTGTGGATCTTCTAACTTCTGCCTTGCCACTCACATGCCATACCGACACGTTTTTCTCCTCCAGCACGTCAAAGTCTACATACATTAGGCAAACTTAACGCATAATTGGTCAGGCCGCTCAACTTGTGGAACAATCGCCATCTGCCCAAAAACACCGGGGCCGGTAATTGGTACCTGCCCAAGTCAAGGGCGAAATTGTGACAGGCGTCTCCGGGGGCATGTTGGTCCAATAAATATTTGGTGGGTTCTATTTCGACCCAGCATGGCGATAGTATGACTATGGGATATGTAGGCAGTGACCTAAATTTTTCTCCCGAGCTGGAAGCGACGCTCGTTTCCCACATGTCGCCTTTGGTGACGTAATGTGTGACACAGTTCTTTCCTGACTGCGTGTAAAGCCAAACTTATGGGGTTCTAATTCCGCGTCACCGCCTTAATTTGCTCGGTTGTTGCGCCGAGTGTTTTGCCTATATGGTATACCTATGGGGTTGATGCCGGCCGCGTGGATTCCTCTCAGGACGCTGCTCGAGCCGATGGAAAAGCTGCAAAGTGCGGGTTATAAATAGTGACGAGGGGGTTTCCGTGCCGTCGTAGGTGGGGTTTGGCGTGGGTGCCTTGCAGGGGGTGGGGGGGGTCCTTGACTCCTGAGGTCACTGCTCGCTACTGTGCCATACGGTATCGGAGTTTGAAGGTCAAGAGGAGCACGGAAAGTGGTGCAAGGTCGTCGGTAACCGGGCTTATATTTACACTGCATGAAGGCCTTTGCTTGTTTACTGTATCGTCCATGCTTGTACGGAGGGGTGGTAGGGGTGCGGCAACGTGGTTTTATCAGGGGGTGCACCCCGACGGTTATTTCAGAGAGGGGAGGGGGTTCAAGGGATGCTCCAATTAGACGCCAAAAGAAATAGGCGATGCATAGTCGGTGCAAAGTAGGTCAAGTTGCAGATAGTCACTTTGGCAGCCATGTCTTGACGGAGAGCGAAACGGTATCAACTGTCATCATATCAATGGCCTAGATATAATGTAATCCATTTAGTCCTAGTGGCATTGTGTAGTTGTCGATAGCACTTCACGTTCGTCAAGGGGCAAAGGATTCAGCAGCTAACAGGTTATGCGGATGCTGACATCATCTCAAGTTAATTGCAGTTTGTAAATAGCGGTAGATGGAGCATCAGCAGAGCAGGTGCCGCATTGTTCTCTCGGAACTTACTGCACAAGTCGATGCCATCATTTGATGGATATTCCCATGATTTGCCCTGCTGTTTCGGCATGACTGTTTGTACAGGGATATATGAAGAGCTCGAGTTCTTCCACATTTTGCCATAAATGTCACATTTTTATGGCTCGGTTTGGAGAGGATTAGCTGAATCACCGGCTACAATTATGGCGCAATCGGAGAGTCATAGCGAGCGTTCCGGTGCATTTACTCGTATCCCAGATTGATTTGCTTGAATTGGCTGTGAAGAATTCCATAATCTCTGGATTGCATCTTTAAAAGCGGCGGTTTTACATTCCCTTTCACTTTTGTGCTGCCTCCTTCCAACTCACAACATGGTAAGCTCGCAGCTGCAGAATTACGACCCGATTCCCCCACCATCATTCCGTGCACAGTTAATAAATACCTTGCAAGTTGGAATATTTAAGCGAAGGATACCCCTCAGGTTTTGCACGGGACGAAAAGACCTATCCGTGCGCTGCTCTTGACTGCATAAGTGCCAGCGGCGAAAGAAAAAAAGAAAAAAGAAACGTATCAAGCGAACAATTGTGCGGACGAAAGTAGGTTAACTCAACCTGTACTATCCACGGTTGGAGTTTGACTGCAGGCAGTCGGAATTTAGGTTTCAAGTATGTAATAATTATGTCACCTGACATGTAATTGAAAGGGTGCCAGGTGCGCTGGCTACATATTATGTCTGTTTTTTTATGCTTGCGAGTTGTTGTTGGTGGTCCAGAGATGGTGGGAAGAAGAGGAAAGTCGGCGGAGAGACACGTGGTTCGAATCGATCTCACACATGAGCCGGCTAATGCATCACGCAGGCTGACCCACATTCCATCCGGTCCATCTCTATTACGCCCCTTTTTTTTCTCTCTCCCGCCGAGTGTGAAAGCGAAAGGGAAATTGATTCAGTAACAGGAATGCACAATAATGCCCCCCCCCCCC
>KZ538769.1:55174-127408 GCA_000934665.2 Catajapyx aquilonaris | reverse complement strand
GGGGGGGTGTTGTCTTTTCTACCCGGAGAAAGTAACCCACAGGAAACGGCATGAATGAAAGTGCCAACCACGTGGAGAGGGTAATGCAATTGGAAAATTGGGCTGGTAATACGGATTAAGTAATCCCACCTGGTTTTAGGTTGATGAGGCGAGACCAAGTGGACCGTAGTTTTCTCTTTCCATTCACCACTAATAGCCCGACTATATTTATCTTGCGCGCTTTCCCCGCCCAACCTCACCTTTTTTGTCTTGTATCAGACGGGCTTTCGTTCTGTGTAGCGGCTTTCCCCCCATTGGGGTTGGTACCAGGGAACCAGAGTAACTCGTTATTATTCGTGGCAGGCATGCCCGTTTGCTGTGGAGGGAACGGGGGAACAGGGGGGAGGGCGCCAGGACCAAATGTTGCCACCAGCACGTGTGGCACGGATCGCTGGATATTATCTGACCAAAAAAAGAGGGGAGCTATGGAAAGTTGCCGAATCACACACATGATCAAGAGTGTCGCACGATTGGAGCTCCTATTAGACCCATTTTTGCACCCTTTGTAACCCTCTCGGAGTATTAAGCAAACTATGTCGCAAATTGGATTTTTTTCCAAATGTGCGTGGAAATGTTATCCAAAGAGCTGGCCTTGTAACCGCAGCAACAGGTGCCATATGCACGACTTCATTTTTTGGGGGTTAGAAACCTATCCACCGCAGGTACTCGATGCAATTAGGTGTCTTAGTTGTTGCAAACCGATGCGTGCAAAGGCAAGTAGCACAGTGATGGAGGGCTGTGTACTGCTTCTATTAGTGGTCTCAATTGACGTGGCTGTGAGATCAGAAGGCCCTTAAAATCCAGATGCATAATTTATTGATAAATTGAGGTCCCCGTCGGCGAGGCTGGCTGGCCAAGAAGAGTGCTGAGGCCCCCCCTAACTAACGACCGCCATTTTTTTTATTCTGCGAGGAAGGCTTTGTTATAGAGACGTAAGGGCTGACGCTCGCCTGAAAAGCGCACTGGAAGTTTTATTATCCATTGGCCAACTGAAAAATGTCGATGCAGCCAGCGCATCCTTTGTGCGGTTATTTCGCCTTCGGGTGCGTTTCGATCATTACTGCAAACCAGTTTTCCAAATTATTCAAAGAACCTGGCGTCTCGCTGCTATAGAGGGAATAAATGGCGATAGCCCCTGGGTTAGCCCCTATTTGTGTGTAAACTTGGATAGTTTACATTTTTTGGGCCAGAGTGTAAGGAATTTGGCATCACATCGGCGTCCAAGAATTGGGCAAGCGGGTGTCCCCCGACATGTGGGTCTTGAGGTCTAGGTCAGTTCGGGGCATTAAATCGGGTTTCTATAAATAAAGGAATCCGTGCTGGCTCATAGATGAGTTCCCCCCCCCCCCCCCCCCCCCCCTGCTCCTCCTCGTGGTTGGGGTTGTGCAAGGCAAGTGTGAGCCAGCCAGGGTGTGTGGCCGACACTTCCCGTTTTATAACAATCCAGTCCAAGAATAGAGCGAATGGGGGTCCGGGCCCAATTCCAGAATGACTCGGCCTCGGAGTTATTTCGCGGGCAAATGAACGGCCGCAGGAATGCTCCAGACCATCCAGGATAAGGAGCGCCCCTTTTGTTTACGAGCACCGCTTATCAGGAAATAATAAGTGCGCGTAAGATCACTTGCCTCGGTGCGCGATTCATGCCCTTTCGCGAACTTTGACCCCACCGCGACTGGTCATCAGATTAAGTCGGGGCGTGTATCTTGCGAGGGGAGTGCGATGAATAATGTGTAACTAGTGTTGATTCTTGCGGAAGCCAGAGCACATCGAACGTATTCATTCCCTAGCGAAAGGTTTGGCCGGGTGCCATTGCGTTGTAAACACCCATAGGGAGTGGGGGGTTGGCCTTTTATACAATCAGAAGCGTATGCGTCGTCTTTTGCATCGGACACGTGGAACCTGCTGGGATGATTCAGGGAACGGCTATATACGGACTGATATCACAATTTAGCGATTTATGAGCGTGGTGCATGGGCAGATTAAATTGCTCGCATTGAAGTAAATCCGGGATTTAGTATCTATTATACATTAGTCTAAGCACTTGGTATATCAAACTGGATTCTTATGTACAGTCGGTAATTCTTCAGCGAGTAAAATTGCTTCGATGGGATTCGCACTGGAGTTTTGGAACATAATAATGCAGTAAGATAGTGTAAGTTATTCGTGTCATGTATTGAGGCTCGTCAGATTCCATTAGCCTATTAGAGACTTGGCGCATAACAAGGACCGTCAGATGGTCCAGCTGTTATGTTGCAATAAGAGTTCTAAAAATCTTCCGCTAATGTCTTATTAGATGCCGAAAAGTTATCATCACGTTTGTGAATATTCACGTTTCTTGGGCTCAAAAAAAAAAAATAGTGAATCGTGTTCAGAAAGAGCAGCCCCATGCTGGGACAAAGGGGGTAGCGTTACCTCATCGTCAGAGCCATGTACAGTACAGTACAATACCACACATACAACTGCAGTAATTGGTTACTGCACAAGTGCTTCGTGATTTGTGAACCTCCGATGCGACTTCACTGTTATTTAGCGTAATATAGCAAAGTTGGCATGTTACAGTTGTCATAATTTAACTAAAATGACTACTATCGTGCATCCGGATAATGGTGGTTCGCATTGCTGTCAGAAATGTATCATTGCCCTTTGGATTGATTTACGGTAACGTTCTACAAAGTCTGCACGCACTCCCGCATTTTCCAGTCAAAATAATCGGGGTATTCCCATCAGGTCCGTACTCTATGACATAATGTGAACTGATGTGGCGGATTGTCCGTGTGAGTCATTTACACATGTCGTTCGCATCATTAACAACAACGAATATTTCTCACCTGCACACAGCTTGGGTCACATCATGCGGTCAAACTAGTTTTTCGGTTTTGTATGTCGAGTTGCAATTGGAGAAGGGAGACTAGTTTTTTTTTTCCTCCGCTCTCCATTGGTCGCGAATTAATTGCATGCCACATGTTTCCCATTGGTATCTATTGAGATATTGTTGGAACAAGTGAATTCATTAGTCCTGTTGTTGGGCCCGCTTCTGAATGTGGTAGCAGCGTGAAATAGGGGAGGGTGCATCGGATGAGCGTTACCAGTACTTGTGCCCCGTATGGATTTTGCAGGCCAAGAATCGTGACTAGCAGCGGATTCACCCACCTCACCATCCTACCACCGCCACCTCCTCCTCCTCCTCCTCGCCATCCAGCTGCATCCGCTCAGACTTTGCCATGAAACATCGTGCCTCAGATTAAATCCTGCCAACCTTAGGCGGAGGTGGGCAAGTTCGATTTCATTTTGTAACGATCCGATAACACGAAATGCAAGGGCGTTATCAGGAAAGCCATTATTGCACGCGGTTGCATTGGAAAGTAACTGTTGGCGAGGTGTTAATATTATTGGCATACGGGAAAATTATCTGCGATTACTCATTCTGCGGTATATAGGTAAACGTCGCGTCATTTTTCGAGCGACCCCCTTTTATTTTGAAGAGGGGTGTTGGATGAATCACCACAATTGAGACCATCAGAGCCAGAATGAACCAACCCTGTAAAATTAATGAATTACATGCAGTCATTGGTGCCAGTAAATAAGGGCAAAGCTAACCTCCCTAGTATAGCAGCCCCACTTTCTCGAAATTGTGATTTTCTGGGGCTGGCTTTGTCTTGCTCAACAGGCGGTGCTTTTGCGACTCTTGGAACCACCGGTTACGCAATACCGAGCGTAATTACCATCTTTTAAGATATCACCAGCCCTACTAATCTTGTTATTTCCCCAGCAGAAACCTGCGAATGACATCCCTGAAATTTGGTACCTACACCCTTATAACAATTTACCCCCGCCAATGCTGTGCGAAATTTGGATTCTAGGATAGTTTCGAATTTAGATTTAGCACCATCCAGCGTCCTGCCCATAGTTGTGTTGGATAGCCTGCAAAGTAGCAAACCACCCTAAGGGAGCCCCCCTTTGCCATCCCAGCGAAACCGGTTGTGCAAAAAGAATGAAGCGAGAGTGAAAAAAAAAAAAAAAATGCGGAGGAAAAATGGTGGGAGTGCTGCGTTATGTGGCAACATTGGAGGCAGGGGCTGGTTGAAAATGCCCTCGGGGGGCTTAGGTTCTGAGGCCTAGTGGCCGCCATATTACGACGAGCTATCTCGACTTTTTTTTCTCTCTCCACCCCGCCTCCAGCTTTTTTTTTTCTTTTTCTTCTTCGCCATGGTTGAGCTGGTGGTGCTCGCTTGGTGGCCCACAGGGGGTGGAGGGGAAGGGGATGAGAAAACTGGGGAGAGGGGTACAGTGTATAGGGAGGGAGGGAGAGAGAGAAAAAAAGAGAAAAAGTGGGTCACGGTCAGCAAGCTGCTTGGCGAGACTGTGCTGCTGCCAGAGTCCGGAGGTTGCTAGGGGTGTGGGGGAAGGCGGGGGAAATGGAAGGCAAGTCGCCAAAAAAAGCACCATTTTTATTTTCAAACATTCCATGGGATAGGGGAGCTTTTTTACTGGAGGAAATGTTGGACATCACGTGCCGACTGACGTCATCGGTTGTGTGACATTTTGTAATGAGGATTTCTCTGTCCAATTTGTTAGTTTTTTATATACTAAATATAGTTTATTAAGGGGTGGGAAGTAAACCGGTTTTTGTCGTCCTCGTTTTTAAAAAGTGCTGCTCGAGAAAGGTAAACTCCCCCTCCCTCCAACAAAAAAAGGTATTCACCTGTGTTTCTCTTTCTGGGCTCCACGCATCGGAAATGGGGATGGAAAATGAACGCTTGAGTTGAGCCTGACATAATCGTGATTTTATGGCCTCGAGTCCTGCGAACCAGTACGTTTTATCTTTGTTTTTTACTATTCGTGATGTTCCCACGTTTGTCTGGAATGGCGCTGAGATTTCTATTGTTTTAACGGTTCTTTATTATTTACTACCCCGCTGTTGTGGCTAAGCTCTCAACGTGATCTGAATGTATGAACTTGGAAGGCAGGTGTTGGGCAATACAAAGTTAGCTGAAATGTCATGTAATCACCCACGTTCAATATTACGACTCGATTAATTAACCCGTGTTTTTCTTTACTACAGTAACATGTCGTATACTTGTAATACGGACTCGGGTAGTACACCACAAAATCGGTGCAATTGCAGTTATGCAAGTTTGAAGTCATTGAATGGGGTGCCCACAGTGTAGTCTGAAAGCGGCACATTTCCGGCGAGGTCATCCATTTTTATTTTCAGTTCCAGTTACGCAAGGATAAAAAGGGGGAGAAAATATGTAATAGCAAGGCGAAGACCGTTATTGTTACCTTGGCGAGATCAGTGTCTGGATCCAAGGTGACAAACGCACGCGGAATGAGGCGGAAGCGGCTTCTCCTGTGCTTGTAGGCAAATGTGCTTCTGTCGAGGCCTCTGCGTCGCCTAGTTTCCAGGATGAGTCCAATCGAAGGTCACTCTTCTCGTTAGAAGTGGCCTCCGCCCGTACCATACAACATCGTGCCGCCTTTTTTCTCTCTCCCAGGGGGTATGATTATAGGCGTTGACACACTGGCCGTGACCATTGTTCAGCTTTTGTCTTGGAGACTGGTCCATAAATTTTATGATGGGCAAATTTTTTTTGCGGGATATTGTTTATCAATGTGGGAAACCGGTCGAGTTTCTTTTTCCGTGAATGTGGCGAATTCGATGCGAGTGTGGCAGAAGGGGATTTGGGAGGTGAAAGGAATCTTCCCATACCCTAAAGGTTACCCGTGGGTTTCTTTTGGATGGTGATGTGTGAAGGGAAAGGGGACTCTGGGGGGATATTTTCTGGGAGAGCCCCCCCTCTCACTACAAGTAAAATACAGTGTGGCTATATTGGAACCAAAATAGGACTCGGGTACCATTCAGATAGGATGAGGCCCCGGTTATAAATAAAAGGGTCCGGAATAAAAGAGAAATTTGGGGACTTTTACGGCAATACCCTTCCTAGTACAGCTTGTTTGTCGAGGGGGAATTTTATTGAGAGTAGGTTTCCTTGGATGGGGGGGATGTGAGAAGGTTTTTGTGTGCTGAAGGGAAAGGGGAGGATTGAGATATTTCAGTTAAGGAGAAAGGCGCTCGTTTTCGGGGTTATAAAATATATCTCGAGGAATCGCCTGTCCCGCGACTATCATTTCAGAAGCATCTTGACGTTTTTATCAACGTCCTTAACTTGTAATGTGCATGTAACGAATATGACCTTATTTGTAAACCCCACGTCAGATTTGTTGTTTGCTTTTAAGTGGTCGCTTCTAGGTTATACGGGCTGCGTGCTGTACAACTGTGAGGAGTTTTTATGCGGTGCGTGAAGAGGTTCCTTTGTGATAGATGCGGTGAAGCATCCACAAGTCGATTCCTTCCTTTGAACTGGTATTTGCAGAAAATTTTGAACTTTGGCTTGGCCGATTGCCTAGTTTGTTTGTTTTACCAGTCAGTTCGGTAATGTACGTCAACATTGACATTTCTTACAAATTGCACAACTTTTTTATGCAAAACAGTTAACTGATTCTCTACAATCTGCATGACGCAAGGAAAGGGCTAAACACTCGCGATTTGATAGAAATTTCTATTGGCGAAGTAAGACACGTACAACAAATTCTTCTGAAGGGATGTAATAGATTTCCAAACTGTTCGTCATATCAAAACACCACTAGTAGATATGTTGACGTCAGCAATCGGGATCCTCATCTTCACTTATGAAAATTCCTGCATCAGTAACTTCAATCCGCAACTTTTGCAACGTACGGGCTTATCATGTGTTTGAACTACCGGCTGCAGCACTTACAAACCTCGTACACTTTATGTAATGTACAGATTATGTAGAAATTCTGCGATTTATACGCAACTGGCGTGGCAGTTTGATACAATGCGTGCAATGTGGCAGCTGCATGAATTACAAGTAGGCCTACTGCACTTGTATACATTTCGTACTCCTCATTCTACTTCACGTGAAAGGAGTGCATGTAAACAGCTGAGCCACCTGCCAGCAATGCAAAGGGCGTGTGTTGAGTACATTAATTCAACCTGGCAAAAAGATTCAGATTTGTGCGGGTTAAGTCATTGTGTAAAGAGTTTAACCCCGAGCAGTCCACATCCAGGAGAGTTTTGATATTTTAGTGGCTCTGAGTCGAGTGATGTTACAGTAGACTATAGGTCTATACTGAAATATAGACTATTTGAAGTACTAATTTTGCAATCGAGCTTGTAACAGAAGACATCATTGGGATCTGTTGTTTGTTGCAGGACTCGGAAGGTTTCCCGTCAAAAAACATAACGTTTCGGATCTGATCTAATCATTTTCTCCAACAGTTATGTATGCTAGGTCCTTCAATGGTTCTAGGGGTTCAGTTCAAGTGCAGTTTAGTAACTATAAATTGCTGCTGAAACATTAAACATTGAGCGCTATATGACCAGTAAAAAAAGTAATTTAAATAATGCGGTATATATTGCACGATAATGTCATGGTATTGACGTAGGGACCACGAATATAATGACTTTTTCAGCATATATAGGATACCACAGTTATTTCGAAGAACTGGCTGACTATTAACGCATTTAATGCATGGTTTTAGTTTATAATGAATAGAGAGGGCAATTCTTATGAGGAAATATGTTTATTTTACTATAGGAGAGACTGTTGTATTGAATTTTGTAGGGGAATGGTTGGCGACTGTAGTCGAATACCTTATTAGATGACACAGAGGGAAAATATATCCAGTCGGATGCTGTGCTATGGACACACGGGTTATCTGTAGAGATATGACTCCCTTTGTTTCAACTCTTGACTTTTCAAGAGTCCTTCGGCAGATGCTCGAGTGTAATATAACTTGATATTCACATTCCGGTTTTGCCATTGCCTCTCTCTGGTTCGACTGCCACTGCAGCTCATTTCATTTACTACAGAATGATGCTATACTTGTCGTTGTCGACCCGAACATGTGTAGCACAGACGACCCTGGCAACAGCAGCCCTCGACTGAATATATCTGACACAGTAAACAGACAGCCAATTTTGAATTGAGTGAGAGAGATGCAATTACACGGAACCCTTCAGGTAAAACGGTGGACCCATGTCCATTTTGAAACGAAATTAGGCAAGCTTTGACCATGTTGAAAAAGTCATTGTTCAACTGCCATGACAGCGCGTGCTGCATGTAACGATTTTCTGCAGACTGTTTACATCCTAGGTTTACATGCTTTCATATACGGCGCGTCATTGTTGAGGAGAAAATAATGTGCACTGGTTTTTAAACGTGTCCGCCAAGGGCGTTTACATGAGCATTAGGAATTAATTGGCCTGTAATTTACTATCAGAAATTAAGCAACTTTAAGGCATCTGGAGGGGTTTGTGGTTTGGTACAGCTGGAGTGGAATTATTGCTTTTTGGGACCATTCGAGGAGGATCACAGCAGTAGTTGAGAAACGATGCTGCATGATAAGAGACGCTGCGTTATAAAATATGGGGGGAGGGGGGGGGGGGTTGCATTGTAGCGCGAAGCTGCCGTTCCACCACTCCGGATATTTGAATACCCAGAATAGGGGCGTACGTACGATGTTATTGGACTATACGCTGTGCATCGCTCTGTCACTATAGTGCATGGGAGTATTACTTGGGAGGGCAACACAACGAATTCCTGTGATGAAATTAATTACGGAGCTTTCCCTTCGTGATGAGAACAACTTTTACGTGGACAGTCCTCAACCTTTGCATCAACCCTCAGTACCTCATGTTTTGTAAGGGGGAGAAAAAAAATTACTCAATATCTCTCTACCCATGACCACAGACTTGCAATCGTGACAGACCTCCTTTAATATACGTGTGTAGGTTAGCGAGATCAGAATTATGCATGCTTCCAGATGGTTAATAAAGTACTGACGTCACAATCTCCATGTATTACATTGTTGATGTGCATTGTATAGTTTAATAATGTGTTGTATGACATGTCCTGTTGTGTTGTTTCAGCGGTGAGAGCGGACCGCATGAGGGGTGGTCGCAACAAGTTCGGTCCGATGTACAAAAGGGACCGAGCGCGGAAACTTCAGCTGCTTCGCCAGAGGCAATTGGCGGTCCAACAAGCCCGACAGCAGGGCATCTCCGTCCCCGTGGGCAACGAGGCCGTGACGCTGAGCTACAGCAGCGGTCCATCCACGCCCACCAACAACGCCTTCGCCGCTGCCGCAGCCGCTGCCGCAGCAGCCGCCGCAGCAGCAGCCGCAGCCGCCACTGTCTCCGCACCAAGCCTGCAGATCAAGCAGGAGATACAAATACCACAAGTCTCGTCGCTGACCTCCTCTCCGGACTCGTCGCCGAGTCCCATCCAGCAGCCGTCGATGGTGGCCCTCGGGGGTGCGGGCGGCGGTGGTGGCCACGGGAGCGGAGGAGGGACAGGGAACGGTGCAGGGGCAGGCGGGTCCGGGATGGCCGGGATGCCCAACGGACCCATGATGCCCTCCGACCCCAAGCTGTGGGCGACGCCCTCGACGCCCTCGCCACACTCCATGTCTCCGAAAGCCTCCTCCGCCTTCCACTACGACGGAGTGCAGCTGTCCAACGGGAGTGTACCGGCCGTCAAGATCCCCACGCTCATCCGCGACATCATACAATCCCTCGACGATAAGGAGTGGCAGAACTCTCTCTTCAACCTCCTCCAGAACCAGACCTACAACCAGTGCGAGGTCGACCTTTTCGAACTCTTGTGCAAGGTGCTCGACCAAAATCTGTTTGCTCAGGTCGACTGGGCGAGAAATTCCTTCTTTTTCAAGGATCTGAAGGTAAGTGTCACTATACATGCACGGCAATGGCCTTAGTTGGCCCCTACACATTCCACTGGGGAAGCAATTTGGTGTACGGCGATGGTAATTAATATTTGTGCATCGGATTCGTGGAGTTGTTTCCGCCTCGAGTACACACCCAAAAAATCTCGACACTCACGCAGGCTTCCGGCTCCGTGCGCGCGCGATAAGGTGTGACCCCTTCGACTCGAGATGGATAACCTGCCCCCATCTGCCTGCATAATGGCGAAGGTTGTCCCTTCGGCGGCCTTGAACCGATCGTTCCCGGGATGTTGCCCCTTTGTAAACACTCGACGCAAGATATGCACACATGTGTAGCGTAATCCATGAGAGCAGGCAGTTACATCTCTCCTAACGCGGAAGTCCGACTGGGGCGGGGTAGTGACCACGCTTGTTGCTGCACGGGGTACCGCCATCACATCAATTTCTTCGAGAGACAACCAGGAAATGCCTGGAAAGGACACTTTGAGAGAAACCCATTAGTTGTCTCAAGGCCTCAGCCTGTCGACACCGCGCTCCAGCAGCCCCACACCAAACATGCTGGTATATCTATCCCCGTACTTGAGATCGAGGCATATAGGAGTGGCGAAATTACTCAGCTTTTCAGCACGAGCTGCTCGTGCTGCAAGTATGATTACCGCAAATGTGGAATCCTTCACGACTAATCATTGGCAGCTGAATCTAACCTTCACTTTTACCCTTTTGTTCCGAAAAAGTGCCGGCTGCTCTTGCGCAAGCCTTATCGCAGCCGGTACTACAATGAGGTGTCACTGGACTTGGAACTATTTTTAAAAGGACGGAATTTTATTAGATCTACGGTGTGCTCCAGTAATGAATATTCCCGTGATTAAAAAGTTTCTTCACCCGCTCGTTATCTCGTCAAGATAAAAGCCTAGATCTGGCTGAAGTAGGCCAGGGTTACATGAGGCGCAAGGAGTTGAAGTCCGAGGCCGAGGATGAGGGAAAAATTGAACGGAGGCAATCATCACAAGGGAAGCCCCCCTATAATAATTTTGCACCCCACGTGTCAAAGGGTGATACCTTAATACGCGGCACCCCTGAGGAAATATTACATGGGTAGCCGATTGACAGATCGTGGTGCCACGCCTTTGCTCCATTATGTGGCTGCGCGCAAAAAAAATGCAATGCCCACAAGCATGTATCCGTCGCACAAAAAGAGCTGGAGGAAATGACGTCGGATATGTATCGGGCAGTATTCAGAGAGTGCACAGTGCATGTCACAGCCGCTATAAACCAAACTGAACTGCGTACTGATATAAACTACTACAAGAAAATTTTGGCCTGGAGAATTTTTTGGATCTGACTGAAATGCTGTGATGTAACTGTACGCACCGTTTTCATTCTTGTTTACGCACATGGCTGGTAATCAGTCAGTGACTCAACCGCGTCTTTTCGGTGGGTCAGTGAATTCGATGCATGCCAGACGCGACCATTACGCAAGCCGTTCGTTGGCCCCCTTGCAGAACTCCGGCCGAATTAAGGCGGAGCAGTGCCGCGCAAAAATGGGTGATATTTTGGTAGAATAATTGCGGGATCGGGATACAGTTTTTGGTCTCGACTCGATGACCTTGAAACATTTACCTAGTGCACTTGGCATGCAAGTTGGCCGCGGAAGGGGTGGGGGAGGGGAGACAGGTTGAGTGAGTTGAAGGGGATGGGGGAGGGGGGTAGTTGTATGCGCAATGTGCTGCGCGATACGGTTGCTTGGCTTTCCAGTCTCGGGAACCTTCCCCAGCTGGGTTTCTCGCCATCTAGCGGTCGTAGCCTCGTGCGGGTTTAGGCGGGAAAGGAGTTCTCGCGAGAGACCTATTTTACACGCCTGCCTTGTTTGATTATATATTTTTTGTTGTTGTTACTGCGGCGGCGGCGGCTAATCAATTGCTGCAGGTGGAATAGCGTGTGACGACACCTCACTGTTGCAGCATGAGTATGCAAAATATGCACGCACAAAAATATGCTGGATACGTAGACTGAGGCTGACAAAAACACCTAGTCAATTATTGTTTTCCATTAACCCAGCAGATATTCCTGACTTTTTGTTTAATTTCTTAATGACACTTTTTATGAGCAAATGAAGAACTAACATTCAATGACTAAAATATATATATCGACTGTACAAGTACAACTGTAAAGCGTTAACGACAGCTCACTAACCGATATCTCAACCCATCCTAAGATTGGCGTTTAAAACTCGACGAATGTTCGTAGTGAATTGAAACTCGGTGTATTCAGGTACATTTTTAGGCGATGCCGGAATTTTTCGGGGCTCAAAAAAAAAAGGTGTTGGAAGTGCAATTTTATTTCGGTGGCGTCCGTTTTGAATTTTCAGTGAAAGTACTCGGGAGAGGCTGGATGATATCAGCGTGACGCCCAAGTGGGTCAATGCTAGTGGGACAAGCAAGCGAAGGCTGTGGAGCCAACGGTGTGTGACCACTTTCACTTTTCGTGGATCGTTGCTTGTCTTGATAATTTGGGCGCTTGCGTAAGGTGTGTGTATGTGTGTGTGGAGAGGGGGAGGGAGGGTGATTAATGCCTGCTCGAGGGCGAATAATCGGGTAGTGCCAAAGAATGCCCGGATGAGAGTATAGTGAGAAGAAGAAGAAAAAAAAGATGGAGGATGTTGAGATGGCGCTCTGGTACCTTTCTCTGAAGGGTTCTCTCTCTGAAAGATCGGGGCTGGAAAATCAACCTGTACGCACCAGTGGGCGTGCCCCCCCCCCCCTCTCCCTCTGACTCTCCCCACTTACTCTCAATTATTGCGTAGTCGTGTAGGACTTGAACGGGGTTAAAAAGTGTTGTAAGTGGTTGCGATGCACGGGAGGTCTTCCAAATCCGTATCGCACACTTGTCAGCGATTTTCGTGACAATCAAGTGCGTTCGGACTCTTAATCGAGCAATTGTTGCGAAATTGGTCACTGGGTGTGTGGTTGTTACACCCCGCTGGAAAAACGCCCGAGATGGATGAGGTGTTTTTATAGGTTAGAATAAAAATGGGTCCGCTTTTTGGGAACGCCAGAACAATGCAAATCGTGCCGTACTGTCAGGCTCCGAACGTGTTCATGTCAGGTCCGGACCGTGCGTTGTTTCTTTTTCGATACGACACATTGCTCATTGATACGTCGTCATGAACCCGCTTAATTCACGTCTGTCTGCAGGGGGACGACCTTGGCTGCTTATTTACCCGGCATTGTTGCAATCGCGGAAACTATATGAGGGGGGAAAGAAAACACATATCGCGGTAGGTTCGTAGTCCAAGGAAAAGTAAGATTAAATTGTCACGAACTGATGGGATTTCCGTTTGTTTTTAGCCAAAGCACGTGGTCGCCAATCCTTTTTAGGGAACAATTGCAGTATCTTGCTCGTCCATGGACTTTTGCCGCCGCACGGTGCATATCTCTCAACAAGGACGTTGTTTTTCTTTCTTTTTTTTTGCGGGGAAAAATAATACTCGCTTTCATAAGAACGGAAACACATCCAGTTCGAAAATAAAACCCGCCGACTGCTAATGACCAAGTTTCGACAGAATCATGTTTCCAAACCGGGTTCAAACGAATATTTAATCATTTTTCAAAAGTCAAACCCCGCGGGGCACACACACCACTTGCTTTGGATGTACTAACATGTTATCCGGCGCAGAGAGAGAGAAAAGGCCATCAAAACAGGGGAACGGGGCCTTTTGGAGAATGCAGAGGCGGATCGAGGGCAGGCCTGGTGATCGAAAGGGAAAGGGTCAGGCTCGGTTGCAACATGTCTGCCTTTCCAGATGGATCTCCTGGCCGGTGTAACACCTTGTTTTTGGTCGAACCGTGTAGGCGGAGGATATGCTAAAAGAACAATTTTCGGGGATCGATCGACCCCCGAACTGTTTGGACTGAGGAGGGGGGGAGAAGGGGAAAGTGGAAAATCGGCTTGACAATTTTCTGAAAGCATGTTTACTTCGGAAGGACCCAGGGAGTTTCACAAGAGGACCATTTCTTTTGTTAGGTTTTTGGGTAGGGGGTGTACAGGTGTGTTGAGGGGAGAGAAAGTGTGGAAAGTGAGAGTGCAATGGGGGACTGGAGGGCACGTTTTGTTGTTTGGCAGAAAAAAAAGGAGTGCATGCTGGGAATATGGGGTCAAGTTCAGCCCACGTTAAAGTCCCGGCAGGGGCCAAGTTCAGGTAATGAGATGTCGTAATGGGTGCACATCAGAAGTGAAAGTGCCGTGAGGAATTACGTGTCCGGTGAAAGCTGAGTTGGGGGGACGCCCCGAGGGCTAGAAAGCGGACGCACTTGAAAGAAGATTGCCCGCCATCGCCGGATGAAAAGGGAAAATTGCCCGTGATTTTCCAGGGGAATCCGCATGGCATGGGGACGTTGCCGGATTTGGCTTTAGGATGGCAACACCGCCTGGCGCACAAAAGACGCAGGTTAATTCTTTTTTACAGCCCCCCATGACAAGAAACACCCCAGCCCCCAGGCCTGAGGGAAAATTGTCCATGGAAGCAAACAAGTGCTGCGTAGTCTGGAGGCCCCCGTCCGATCATTGGAAGGCTTTTGGGCGATCGTAAACACGGGGGGGAATATTTACGACCCCTTAAGGCACAATCGGGCAGGTTCTTTTCTTGAGGGAAGGGTCAGAGTGACCCACATCTATTTCGGACAATTCGGCCGCAACTGGAGCGGATTACATGCCCGCGCACCTTTTGAATCCGGCGCTGTCCTCAATCCCTCCTTGTTACATCAGGTGCGAATTGGCAACACCGGGGCCAATCTTGTGTTTGGCCCCAGCTCCAGATCATGCGTAGGTGTCGTATTGGTTGGTAAATGGAGGGTGTACGCTTCATTGCGTGTTGAATCACTGACATTTTTTGGTTGCGGTGCAGCCTTGGTGCCGGGCACTTTCCATTTTTTTTTGTGTACATGGGCAGGTGGGGGGTGGGGGGTACATGAGTTGTGAGATTAACACACGAGGGGAAATCGCACATCTTGCGAGCTTGCGTATTATTCCCATGAACTTACTTCATGGGTTACTACCGGAATAACGTATAGATTGGGCAAATGGAAGCTCCGGCTCCTCCGTCTGGGGTGGGTGGGATTTCAGCATGTTTGTCCGTTTGTCGCCAGAATCGGCGCCGGATTAGCACTCGAGTGGGCACCCCCCGTTGACAAACCCAGGCGGGTCATGATCGTTGCAAGGCAGATAAGACGCCGCCCAAACATGAATTTGCATAGTGCGTAGGGGCAGATTAGGACGCAGCGTGTCTTGGCACGGTGCGAAAAATCCATTTGCTTGCTATATGTACGAATGGAAAGAGAGGGGTGGTGGTGGTAAGGGGGGTTCTGGGTGGGTGTCTTGCGAATTGCGCAATACCGTGGGCAACGCCGCGTGCCGGCGTGGTTTTCCAATGTTATCGTGTAAAGTTGGAGGTGCGCGGGCGCAAGGGGCGGCTTTGGGGGAATGGAATAGTGGGCCGAGGTCGCCTGTGTGCAGCCTATGGGATGGAGTCGCTATGCCTGCCTGAGTACTCCACTGCCCCACTTTGAAAGTGGGTCAGTGGGACAGCTGCTGACGATCATGATGCCTTCCTCCATATTGACGAGGACGACCTCGAGGGGGTGGGGGGAGAGGGGTGGGCTTGATGGAGTTAGCCGGCGGGCTGCCCAAAAATCATTGTTGCCCGCTGGAGGCCACAAACGGCTTACCGCCTGTATTCACGTGAAATTACGTGGAAGAATAGCAACATGCAGCATTCGAAAATTATTTCACAATTTTTCAAACATTTTACAGTGCAGTACTTAGGATCTCTGTTATGTTACCAGCCTTATATTGTTGTTAGTGCTAGTCGCAGCCTGAGTCCAGTTCGTTTATGGAGGATGCGAATTGATTGTTGGTTCGCGAATGGATCGTGCATAAGTACGTCACGCCGGTTGATGTCAGCGTGACTCAACGTGACGAGGAGTTCAGCCGAGCGTGACGTCACGTTTCATAATTTCTAATAAAACGAAGGCATCCGAATATTGAGCGGCTAGCTTGTTGGGGTGTCGGTCCAGCGTGACTGTGCGTGACATGGGGTCAGAAAAAAAGCGTAAGGTCAGCTTGACGTATACCATATCAGAGGTACAAGAGCCCGGATAGCAACAACTTGCTTTATGGCAAGGTTGTTTCAGCCAGCGACGACGTAAGGCTATTTCTGTATTTTGGGAAAAGAGCGAGGGTGTCCCTAATTATAAAATGATGCCTGTGTGTACGTAGAGCAAAAAGTAGGCCATGGGTAACGAGTAGGCAAGGCGTTTTTTTGTGGCGCGTTATTTCCGTGGGAGATAGGTGGGCACGAGGAGAGGATATTTCCGTTGGAGGGAAGGCTTGTGTCACGAACACGAAATATATTTTTTTAAAGGTGCGTGCATTCACACGAAGGGACCGACGAATTGCGAGCGGTACAGGCCTAATGCGAAATGTTGTGGCAAAAAAAAGCAACATTCAAGCCGTCGTTCCAAGGTCGAATATGTCATGCTGTGCAACCAGATGCACTAATTGTCACTAGAACGTAATACCAGCGTGAATTACTCTATAGCCAAGTGTTGGATGTCGTCAGCAAGCTTCACTGCATCTCGATTTGAAAAAAAAGGGGGGCGAATATGTGGTCATTAGATGAGAAATTTTGGTGAGGCTCCTGGAGCTATTAAAGTATGTGTGCCAAGGACAGGTAAAATTGATGCTCAACATCTGGCGGTATGGCAAGCGTGCGTTGCACCTCGAGCAGTTGCTGGCCCCTAGCTGCACTGTAAATGTCGGGAATTTCATTAGAACATGGTACACACATTGCACGTGTGTTACGTATGTGCCGTGCATTGGCCTAGCAATTTATATGCAATTGATCCTTGCGCTTGATTGCGGATAAAAAACACTTTAAATCCGGCAGCGGTTGGGAAAGAAGAATGACGCACATTGCCCGTTTTTTTTTACAAACCGGACTTTTTAAGCTCGTTTTCTTGATGTCAACTGACAGGCCTCTTACCTCAGGGGGGTGAAAAAAAAATCAGATTGAGTTTTCCTTATACGAAAAAGTCGATGGTGGGTAGGTGTTAAAGAGCCGGAGGGGGTGGGGAGGGTAGAAAGGAATGAGGAGTTGTAGAACCCGTATTCCTTGGGCTTTGGAGGGGTGTTGCAGGTAGGAATTTTTCTTGGACAACCTTGAGAGTGAGCAAGCTTTGGCACGGGAAGTGAAAACGGTCGCTTGTCTACCATCTCTCCTGGAAGACAAACAGAAAAACCCCTGCAGGGGATGTGGGAAGGAGAAGGAGGGAGGTATGATCGCAACAATGGAGGGGATTAGCATGAATCCTTGGGCAGGTGAGGGGGGGGGGGTGTATACCCCCCTGGCGGTGCAACCCCCCCAGATAGCCTTCGATCTCAAGGCTCTTCCGGGTTTGGGCAGGTGGAGACTCCGGAGGTAGGGGGTTGGGTGCCTTTTACCACCGAGGGAAAAATGGCGACCGAAAAGGTCACGATGACGTCACTTTTTTTTAAAAAAAAGACAATATGTCGCGTGAAACGTAACAATGTTCTCTTGTGTCACCCCGTTTCCGCTGCAGGTGGACGACCAGATGAAGCTGCTGCAGCACTCGTGGTCCGACATGCTGGTGCTGGACCACATGCATCAGAGGATGCACAACAACCTGCCGGACGAGACGACTCTGCCCAACGGACAGAAATTCGACCTGTTGGCTCTGGCCCTCCTCGGGGTGCCCACCCTGGTGGACCAGTTCAACGAACTTAGCCTGAAACTGCAAGATCTCAAGTTCGACGTCTCCGATTACATCTGCGTCAAATTCCTCCTCCTGCTCAACCCCGGTAAGTTTAGCCCAACCCTGGAATCCTTCAAGGAGATTGTTGGGTTCTTTTTCGGGGGCTCAAGGCTGGACCTAAGGAGCCAAAATTTTCGGAGAGTCGGGCCGGGCCTCAACCGGTACTCGCCCGTGGAGTAGCCGCTACTTGAAAGTAGCAGTTACTGCGATAGCACTTTCACCTTTCTGGGGTGCTGATGCCCTGTTTGTGCCTGAATGTGAATATGAACTAGCACTGCATGACTAAACCCTGCTCCATCCTATCATCTCGCGACCGATTTGCTGCGGGGTTGCCACATTGGGCGATGCCTTTTAAAAAAAGAGGGACACAAGAGGCGTAATTTACATGTGACGAGATGTGGGAGTGGCCCAGAATACACAGGAAGGGAGAAAAAACGAGGGAAGTCTCAGCCTACTTTGTTTTGGCGACAAGAGATCGCTTCTCCCCTCTCGATTCTATTGTCCCGTAGACAGCTTCGAGATTAGGCGCACATATATCATCAACCCGGGGGTAATGTAACGCACTGAGAAAGCGGTGCATGAATGGGCATATTATGCACGTGTGGTTTAAAATATATATAAATAAACGGGGGCGCTGTTTTTTTCGCTCTTACTTTTTCAAAGTCCCCACCCAGATAAGGTAATCATAGGAACCAGCTATCTTGACTCGTGCAGTTCGGCCGCGGTTTTAGGTTGTTTCCGCACTTGACCTCATTTGCACTAGTCGATATGCGGGAGAAGGGGAAAAGTTGGCTTGTTCTGCCCAGCAACTTGCTTGTAAAATATAATGCTGGATGGTCTCAGTATTTAGGACTCTTTTGTTCCAGGCTCGGACGATTTTACTGCGTATTGTGTTCATGGTTTGGACAGTACCGGCGGGTGACACATTTTTTTTTCGGGGGGGAGGACCACGTGTGTTCGTGACTGGGACGCTCATTAGCGCGGTCACATAGCGCGGTGTCAATTCTGGGAGAAGCATAAATCAAGCGGAAACAATGTGACAGGGGACGAGTTGATTAGGCAGAGTTCCGAAATTCATTACTGGGGGGGGAGCTCCGACAATGCTTTGTTAATTTTGGCCTGAGCAGATTAAGTTCGAGACAATGGATGGTATGTGAGGTGTCGCAATTGGGTGCGTCCTTTGTACGGTAGCGTACGAACAAGAATTTTTGTCGAACGTGGTCGAAGGAAAAATATATTGTGGCCTAACAGGTTTCCAGACTCTGGCTTAGGGGAGGCGATTTGTTGGCTTGGATGTAGTAACCAAAGTGGAAAAGCTTAGCTATAAATTTGTCAGGATACCTGGAGGCTTAGGGTTAGTGAGACAAACTGGCTGCTTCTTACCAGGCAAACTGTATTGCCATGTTTGGCTCCCTGGTCACGGACAGAGGCTCTTGAGGCCTGTCTCATGACAGATGGACTCTTCTTGGCCATTGATGCTGGAGCTGCATTTTGCAGTTTGGAGCACAAAGAGAATGCGCTTGTTGGACTGAGCCCAAAGTGGCAACTCTGTGTTCTGCATATTGGCCTGGAATTTGTAGGTGATTGAATGGATGGATGGTGGTGGGAGCTGGTGGGTTGCTTCAGTTTGGGTTGACAGCGGTTGTGCCATCTCTTGCATTGCTTGTCACACTTACATTGTGTTTCTTTCCCTTGCAGAGGTGAGAGGCCTCATGAATCGGAAACACATTCAAGAGGCTCATGAGCAGGTGCAAAAGGCACTTTTGGACTACACCATCAACTGCTACCCACATGTTCAGGTATACCTCTCTCGATTAGTATTTTACATGAAAGCCTATTACTTGGTGTGTAATAATCCAGTCGAGCACAGTTTTTGGAGCAAGTACTTCGTAAGAAACATTGCTAATATCATTATTTACTTTGAGCATTACTTTTCAGGTGTAAATAGTGTGTACATATCTTATCAGTGGTTGGATAACAATGCATTAGTGGTTGAAACATTGTGCACTTGAGATCACCTGTAAACATAAGAGACCATAGGTCATAAAAGAAAGCCGTAACATTGTGAAGTAATATTTTATCTGAAGGAACTTGAGTAGTTGTTGTTCTTTATGAAACTGCATCCATGAGTTGACTGACACTGCACTGTAGAAATAGTTAGCAAAGGGCAGTGCACTACCGCATGCAGGTTTGTTCCTGGTGCCATTACGTATTATCTAAAGCTTGTCATAAAGCATAAGCCACACTTGAAGCGTCCTCTATGTGTATGAAATGGCAAGTAGAGTCCTTAACCCATTAATTGCTGGGTAAGGACAACACTGGCTTATCTTTATCCTTCCAGATAATGAGGTCAGAGTAAGTATTAAGAATACATGTAGTAATATGTTTTCTGAGCTGTACATAAATAGTCCCGTCATGTGCTTGTAGGTATGTCCATTGTGAAGCCATCCTGCTGTACATATGTATATGTCTCGCTTTTAGGCCTTGATGTGACATAGCTACTCTGTGCTTCGGCACGACGTTTTCCTTCTGGGACAAGGCTGAGAATGAATGTGCCATGTATGTGTGAGGTTCCCATGGAAAATAACTGACACTTCTCATTGGTGCTCTTTTACTCTTCACTGACTTCATTGGAAAGAGGTGTTTTGTATTCATTTATTTATATTTCATTGGGTCATCTGCAGTTAGTGCTGAAACATTGTAAATAGTCATTGTACATTTTCACATGGTTCTAGGTTTAAAGCCCAATCGAACAGTGATGTCCAACGTGTTATTGACGTACTGTGATCACTTGCATGTCGCTTGCAGCATGTGATTTGTGCGGCGGACATATGGGTGTCATAACCTCTTGAGATGTGTTTCAAGTCTCCTTTCAGGTTTCGAAGCACTGCTGCACTCCTGGAAAACAACCTCTGGATTTTTGTTGTTTGGTAACGAATATAGAGTCGACGTACCAAATGTGGTAGTAGCATGTAGTGCAAATGGGTGAGAGTCACTTATTTTCCATGGCAAGCAGGTAGTAAAGGGGGAGATATGGCTTTGGTGGGTTTTAAGATACCATTTGCACCCATTTTAAAACACTGGCATTCCTGGGGGAAAAACTCATTTTTCCAGGACAAGTTTTCCAAGCTCCTGTCCGTCCTCCCTGACCTCCACCAAATGGCCAACAGAGGGGAAGAGTTCCTGTACTACAAGCACGTCAATGGAGGTGCTCCAACACAGACTCTTCTCATGGAGATGCTCCATGCGAAGCGAAAGTAGTCTCACGCCCCCAGCACCGCTACACCAGCGAGGTAAGCACTAGGAACACTGATATAGTACGGACAATAAATATTTAGCTCGTCAGTTGCAAAGAAATGTCATGCATTAACTTAGTGATTCTGCCGTAAATGTCATAGGGAAATTGCTACTGATGCTCAGTTTGCTGAAAAGTTATGTTGCTTAAAAGTGATTCTTCTGTAATGCTATGGCAGCTCATTTTATCTGCCATGGAAAAGGGTCGATGGTAGTCTGCATAGCAACAGCTTCCAAACTGGACTCTGCTTACTAAATTTTACTGGCGGTGCGTAATAATATCCTTCTATTTTTGAGGGAAAGACATCTGAGCTAGGTGTCGTGCTACATTCGGAACAATATATAAAATATTTCTGCAAGCATGCAGCAGTAGTTTTCTTGCGGTGTCATTTTTCGAGTGCAATGCCACCATTATGCATGCCTCGGCAAGTATTTGCTGGAAATATCTGAGCAAGAACGCTGATGCTTTGGGTTTACGGAAGCTCGGTTTCAGTCCAAGGTTGAATTAGCAAAATTTTTCTTGAGGGCTAAAGTTTTTCTTTAACCCACCTGGGTTTTAAGGTTTTAAACTCATTTCCATGCACAGTAACAGTTACCTTGTGGAACTTTTCTAACATGCTTATTTTTATGACAGGACCTGCCCATTTTTGAAGGAGACACAACCCAAGATTCCAGATGCGAGAAGAGAAGGGTAGCAAAGCTGCCATCCACAACTATTTTGCTGCCGTCTCTCATCATCTGTGGACGTATAGAAAACCAACAACAATTAGTGCTCCGATCATAACTTGTGTGACCACAGACATAATTAACCTCCCCTGTCCCATTCCTTTCACATCATACCTACCCATTCTCCCGCTTTTTTTTCTAATTATTTACATCACATCCATAATTATGAGTAGAAGAAGCATTCAGACACACAAAACACGAAACACAGACACGTAAAGTTATTTACACATATAAAGTTTAGGATACTAGGCCTAGTGCATGGTGAGGCATAACTGAATTTTATGGTTCATCCAAGCTGGCGTGAAGGGAAAAGGATAAAAAATATATAAGAGAGGCTTCCAATCAGTGTTGCAAAACGAACAAACAGAAGTGGCTTGGAGAAAAGAAAGTTTTGCCTTGCAGAGGATATATTTTGAAGAGAAGTTTTACTTGTTGCTACCTGTAGTGTACCTTCAGTGTTTTTTTTTTTTGTTTTTTTTTTGTCTCCATGTAGTTTATTACTTTTTTTGATAATTTTTTGGTCGGTGAAGAGACATGTTTCACCTTAACCAGGGCCAGTGACGCAATTGAGAACTGTGTAAAAGGCAGCGGCTTGTGAGAAGAAGGAAAAGAAGAGGAGACAAGGTTGCAATACAAGGAAAAAATTAAGAGAGTCTATTTTTTGGTGGTTACTTTTTGCAAGGATTGTGATGCGGTTAAGTTGTTTCTTTTCCACGCTACCACACTGGGCCTTGTCCTCCCCACCCAATGTTTCTGTTGAAAAATATTCTTGGCCAAAATTATGACAAAATGTTGATCAGTTGAGAAATTTATTGGTTATATTATCTTTTTTTTTTGCCTTCCCTTGTAAAGGATTATTACAAGTACATTGACAATCATGATGGTTGACATTTTCTTCAATCCCTGTTGAGGGCCGTTCACAAGGTATGCTGGAGAGACCAGCAGGGCAGGCAAATCAGACAAAGGAGAGGCTGACATGTTGTAAGCTGTTTGATGGAAACTTAAATTTTATTCTAATTACTGTTTGTTGCTTCTGAATCATACACGTCTTTATAACTTGTTATTACTAACTCTTCTTAAAATTATGAAAGATTTTAAGCATTGCTATGGGATATTAACATAAAGGGAGAGGAGGAGACACACTTGTTGATGTTTACGTGGTCAGGGAGGGATTCAAATAAGATACTACACGACCGGAGTGTAGGTACGTACTTTGTGAACGGCTCCTTATCAAAAGAAGCTGCTGCGTTAGGTTCTTGGTAAACTGCCAGGAGACAAAAAAGTGAAAAGGATATGTAGTGGGGAGTGAGAGAGGGTAGAATTAGTATACAGGTCCTTGTGCGTATGACAGGATCGATTTAAAGTACAAATCTGTCGTCTTGTTGATTTTCTTTTTATATGTAATGCAGATACGTAGCAAGGTGTTGCAATTAACCTTTATTACCCTTTACCCTCCACCTCATCCTTGGGAAAAACGCATGTTCCTGCCGAAGATTTTTTTCGTTTTTATGATTTTTTTTTGTTCCCCCATATGCGCGATTTGTGATAATTATTTTGAAATGAGTTGGGTTGGATAGGTGACCAACGCTTAGTGATGAGAAGGCTTCCAGGACTGCTTGTAGTTTGAAGTGATTAGTTAGTGGCCAAGAGCCCAAGGCTCATGCAAAACAAGATGCAGGAGTTAAAAAGTGCAAAGGAATTTCGGAATCGAGCTAGAAGGATTTGTGAATGGGGGGCAAGGCCCTAAGACGGTGGAAACGGTTTCCAAAATTGGCCAGGCTGAGATTCAGCCACAGTATCCTTGTTCCCAAGCTCCTTCACAAACTGTTATTTATGAATAATCTTTTTTATACATAATGAATATACAGACGCTAATAGGTAAGGCTCGTCAATGAGGATTTACTTGGCATTGACATTCCCAGGGGATTATAAGGGCATCAGTTGTGTAGGAAACGATTTTTTTTTTTCCTGTTGAGTGGATGAAAATAAGGAATGGATGGTTTTGTAGTTTTCATTGTTTTTATTGTGTTCTGTACATTTTTTAAGCAAAAAAAATCAGTGTTAGTCTGTGTACTCAAGACATTCCACTTTTATGCTTCAGTTTTGTTGGCGCCATTTGTGATGCTACTATATAGATTCTTCTACCATAGATGCGCTTTTTCACCAGTGGGGTTATTCAGGGAAGGCATTTTCTCATTGTTTGTTGAGTCTTTTCTGTGTTCCACACTAAAATTTGTACATACATTTTTTCCCTTGGCTGTAGAGTCTATTTAGATGGAAAAAAGAAAAATCTGTATAAAAATGTTGATCTATGACAACAGTGGTGGTGGAAACTAACAAGTTTTTATTTTTATTTTTTTGCTGTTGGCGTATTATTTACGTACTTTTATAAGCCAGAACAAGGATATTGTGGCGACTGCTTGAGCAAAAAGTATTATTTGTGAGAGTTGTAGCCACTGTGCGCAGAAGAGGATCTTCCAATTTATTTCTTTCAAGGGAGGCCAAGGTTCGAAGTTCAAAATCATGTTATAATATTCACTATTTGTTGTGTCCAGTCTTGGTGTGCAAACAACCAGGCTGCCTTTTGCTGGAAGCAGAAACAAGGAACAGTTTTTTGAGAGAGGAAAAAAAGGAGAAACAAACATAAGCAAAGCAAAACCAAAATGCAGTATGTTATACGGAGCCCTGTGCAAGTTTTCATTGCTTTAATCTAATGAGTGTGGTGTTTACCTGTGGTTCTTTGTTTTCTCATCTCGTGCGTAGTTTATTGGAACACTGCAGTTATATATTTCATTTATTTTCTCATCATCACTGCCGAAGAAGCGTTGAGATCGTCGGGCCTCAGGCCAGCCTCTTGATTGGTCCTTTTTGCAATCCCAAGCAGGCTACTGCATAAATTTTTTGCTTGTGGGTTTTTAAGTGTTGAGACCTGTGCAAACATTTTGGCATAATTATTGACACTGTACAATATGGTTGATATATCTTTTTTGGAGGATGATCTCCAGAAAACAAGGAAGTGCAACGTTGGTGCGTAACAAAAAATGCAGTGTAGAGTATAAGAGGTGCTTCGGTTTTGAAATGGGCTATCTGGTTGCGGCTCTGTTAAATCATGTTTGACCTAGGGGATTTTTACCTTTGCCCTTCCCTCAACCCAACCGGACAGTCCATTTTGAAACTGAACCCATATTGGGACCTACAACTTAGGTTCGGCGCCAGTTCAAAACTGCCCAACCCTGTTTTTTGACTCCTTACCTGCTCCTCCCCTAACATTGTTTGACAAGTATATGTCAGACTCCCCTGGTGGGAATATATTTTTCGTGGGTGCAGCAGTGGTGTGGCTTTCCAGCTATTTTGAAGAAAAAAATATATTTGCCAATCGTAATGTTATTTTTAAAATGCATCTGTTCTGCCCCTGTTATATACATCTCTCAAGTGTCAATTAGAGCGCAACTGTTCAATGCCGGGGCGTGAGTAACACTGGTTGAGCTTTGAACCCAAAGTGCACTTTTAGTCTCATGCAATTGACACTTTCTTACCTTCATTGAGTTTTGTCGCTTCAACGGTTAATTGTTACCTTGTTGATCAGTAATAGGAAGTTGCAGGCCACACCATTGCCGCATGTTGTTGTCATTGAAGAAAATAAAACGTGGTTTGGTTTGGGTCCGAATTGTTCCACCTACTGCACTGTTCACTGTTGACGTGGTAGTCATGCACTCCCCAAATGAGCGGCTATTTGGCTGACTTCCTGTATTGTTGAGGTGGCTGCTCTGTCTTCTCTTATGGCGAAAACACCAACATAAACTTGTCCCTTAACCCCTCGTTCTCTTTAGCTGTTTCAGTAAGTCACAAAATTTTCTCCCAAGTGCACCTCAAGTGGCTTTATTTTGTGATAGCGTAAGGAAAATTTTAAAGAAATAAAAAAAGAAACAAGAAGAGAAAAAACAAATGGATTTTTGCATACTGGTTGTAAAGTGTCAATTGTTAAACCTGGAGTTATGCCACAGGAGGTCAGCTACCTAGCGAAAAAAATTGTTTAACAAATGTTACCTGTTTTTAAAATATTTTAGGAAACCGATACTATTTTTCTCACATCATAAAGACACTCCATGTTTTTAAAGAGAAGATTATCAAAAAAAAAATATAAGAGGAGAAAGTTTTTCTGTTCGTTACAAGTCAGCCGTTTTTTGCAGTGTGCCCATAGTTTCTACAGTACCTGTACATAAATGTTACATGCCACTGTTTGTAAAAATTTGTACCGTACTTCTCCTGGGTTTATTAACACATGGAAGGGTTTATTGCAAAACTGCATCCAGCTCCTTGCTGCAAAATCCAAAAAAAAAAAAAAAACTGTCTTTCAGAGCCTTTTTTCTCAACGTTATTTTTTAAATGTACGTAACGGAAGCGGAAATGTGCAATCGGAAGATTGGCTAATTGTTGTACAATTGAACTCCCTGAAGGTTGGATTTTGAAGCAAGGGCAGAGAGCCTCGCCCCCCCTCCCCCCTACCCGCCCCTCCAAAAATCTAGCTGAAGAATTTTTTGTGTCCAGGAGAGAAGCAAACATTATGTAGAATAAATACCCCCATGAGCAAAAAATGAAAAACTAATTATTCATATTTTTACCTGATTCCCATTCCCTGCAGGTCGTGCTGGATCAAGTGGGAGAGTCTAATGAAACACGGTTTTTTGTTACAATAGTTTTAACTCGGAACTGCAACGTACACTTGAGGGTGAAATGGGGGAGTACTCTGCAACACAGGTAACAATGTGACAGGGAAATAAATAGAGCTGGGTGATGTGGTGGGGCATATAGTGAGGTCGTGTCAGTGGTCATCTGGCACCAGCACGGTTTGGACTGACGATTGGAGTCTCGTCGTGTCCTCCGACGCTCGAGTAGACGTACATGTACCGGCTGACCCAGTGCAGGAACACATACCAGGCCGATATGCAACCGGCGACCCCGTTGGCAGCACACGACCCGACCAGGAACAGCTTCAGGAGGCTCTCCACTTCCAAGCAGGTCAGGTCCTCGTACCGGTACACCACCCGTCCGCTCAGTCCGGCATCGTTGTTGCGACACACGCAGGGCACTGCCAGGTCCATAGTGGACGGTGTGCAGGTCATGCCGGACAGGTACGCCAGGTGGATAGCCGCGAAGGCACAGGCGCAGAAGGAGGTCACAATCGCCAGAATGGACATACCCACACTCAGTACCTGCAATTGTTCGTGTTTATTATTCGGGACAATACCCATGCACTACGTACATTACACTATACAAATGCATCAGAAGCTCATTGGTCGATTTCCTTCCACCTTGGTATCGTTGTATCGTGCAAAAATTGGAAGCGGGTTTGTGCCAAAGCGTACTTACAAGGCACTGTACCTTGACTGTGAATACACATCCGTTGTGCTTCATCCCCGGATGCTCCTTCCTGCAGCAGCACAGGAGGAACAGACCCAGAAGACCAGCCAGGAGAAGCTGCAGGACCACACATTTGATCATCAGTTGCATTACATTCGAGCATCGATGTATATACTCACGGGAATTCCGCTCCAGTGAGGGACATCCCTGGTCCTGAGGCTGGGTGTCCAGAGAAGGAGCCAGACGGCCATCGAGGTGACGGCCACTCCCAACAGCGCCTGGATGGCGGCCAGACCCTTCGCCAGTCGGTGGTACCGCATCACTGGAGGCAGGTACTTGCGTGGTATCACTGTCGAGTCAACGCATACCAGAGTCGTCATTCTTTCACACTGGATTTATGGAGCCTACAGTCCTCACAATCTTGGGAATTTTACCTCCGTTTTTTCCCTGTCTGTCTGTGTCTGAGCAGACCCCGACGGAACTTTTAGCATTGTGTTCATCGCCTCACAATGTTATCGCTCGAAAACACAAAGCGGCGCAAAAATAGATCGCAAAAGGGACGCTACAGTTGGCGTGATACTCATCTATTAGCTTGTGTGAATCAAATGCCTATTCGCCAAAAAATCGCAACATTCATCTCTCTAATCACTGGTTATGAAAGCCTGTTTTCAACTCCAGACAGGTACATTCCTCAGGCGGTACAGGTATGACCATTTTAATTTTTGTAATATGAACCTTAACGCGACAGTGCGACGTGCTGTAACGGGTATACTCCCCGAATGTGGCGGTGCCCAATTAGCAAAATGACACCAGTAGTTTACAATGTCCTCGCGGGGCTAACAGGTTTTAACGGGAGGTGACCGCACATTTCCTGGAGAGTGAGGTAGACTGAGAGGACCCACCCAAAATGCTATTCTATGACCAACGTGATGAAATCACCTCTTCCTGATCGCGAAAGGACGATCATCCGACTGTGGCGCAGGGAATTCCTGGTCGGAGCATGTCTTCCGGCCAACTTTTGCTGCACCAGGTTGGTAGGAACAGTGGTGGACAGTCCAGTGGCCTGCGATGGCACCCTCTGGAGCTCCCGGGGCCATCCTCTGATCACTGCCGGTGACCTGCGGGTCATAGCATGACATAATAGAATTGACTAGGCGAGACTGACTCATCACCAACGTGCATTTAGTTCTACGTTTCCCCGAGAGCGGCAGTAGCGTGCAGAGAGGGCGACTGTGCGCCACCTGGTTGTGTGGGGCAGTGTTGCCAAGTTTTGTTCACTTTCGTGTGGACAACATAAAGGTCAATCCGACTAGACCGTGTCTAGACCTGGCCAGTTGTACGGTACAGTAGTAAAAGAAGCTGTGGTGGTGATGTACTCGGGTGTGTACACAGCGGAGTCAATAAGCGCATTTGGACCACTTCCAGTAGGAAGTAAACAGATCAACCTTTCTGGTGGTGTGTTTCATGCAGACATTTCAAGGTTCGCACCCCCCAGCATGCCCTGGCATGTGTTTCTGCAACGCCCTCGCGTTTTGCCTATGCTGACACGCTCCATATATTATAACACACCTGGAGACCAGTATAAAATATCGAGGGCTAATAGCCACGTTTAGGGTGTGAGTCCGCCCACTTGCAGGGTGTACCTGCTCGGCTGATTTATGTCCGCAAAATTTTGGCACTCAGAGTATAGCTAAAATATTACATCTGCGTTATTCGCAATACCGGTACGTAATCAGAATTTGAGGTGATAAATCCAGGTTTAGCTATTTCTAAATAGTATGAACTCAGGCATTACTCGTATTATAAAAGGCCGAGTTTGTTGGCTTGTCCACAGACTGTCCAGGTTTGATTCCTTTATATCAATTTTATACCAGTTTTATACCCATTTCATACCCATACAAAGGACAAACAAACACCCTTTGATAATACTTTTTGATTATTATTTGTATATCTATTCTGAATAGTTACATACATTATTTTGCGCATTTGTAAAAATCAAGGCCGTGAAAGTATCCGATTACATATATTACACGCACTGCCGCAATCGAGTATTTCCTCATCATCGACCTTCATACATATTTGGCCATTAATAAAACCTGGCCTGAACCTGGTTTTTAAAAATAAAAACCCGCTGATTTACCAGTGCTAGCCAGTAATGTTATGCAATCACGAGTGGTCACCATTTTCCTTGTGCATTCCAACGAGGCTTATTCACCTGAAAGCTACCTGTCACCTTTGACACATTCCTAAGTGGTGCATACCTGTCCTTCTGACTTTTCCAGAGCAGAGGCGGGAATAGCTGAAGATGATGCTTGCCATTGTTGTTGTTATTGTTTCCGTTGTTGTCCGACTGTTGGTCAACGACTGCGAACCTCATGCCAGCGTGAATGCTGGCAGGTCGTGGCCTCTCCTCGCCAGATCGCACAGATTCCCTGCTCCTCGGCAAGGTATGACTGCCCTGAGGGCCTCCCGGATTAGTCCCACCAACTTCTTCTTCCATACTTGTGTTCACACAAAAGTCCACACCCGTTATAACCCACTAAAGGTCACCCGAGTTCACCGGTGTCACCACCCCTCACTGTGCCACCACCACACTTCTTCATCCCCTTTTCTTCGTCTGTCAACTGAACCCTTGACCAGCAAGGGGCCTCCAGATCATGCCTGAAAGGAGCCTTTACCAACCAGCAGGCCAGGATATTACCGTCCTCAAGGTCTCGCTTTGATCTTGCGCAAGGCTGTCTGGCCAGGAATTTCAGGCCCTTTTGGATGCAAAACGTAGCAGCAAGGTACACCTGCAATAAGACCAAAAAAACAACACATCACCAGTCGTATCTTATAAAAATGTATAACTTTGGTCAGTAGCCTAATTGAAGAACAAATGCATATGGAAAGCACTACGTTGTTGACGTGCAATTGAACAGGAAATGATGGTGTATCCGGGTATGTCGATTACGACTCCCACAATTTGAGCAAATGGTCACGTGCGTAAAACAATGGTAGGGGACATGAATATTCAAAATGGACATATTATTCGGAGGTGAACAAACTCACCCGATGGGAGGTGATGAACTCGTCCAGGGCACTCCCAGAGAGCGTGTGTGCCCCACCAAAAGTCTGGCTGAAGACTGAGCCCTTGGCAAAAGGGGGGACACCCCTACCCTTGTGCTGTGGATGAACGGCTTTTGCACTCTTGGGGAGGGTTGGAGGCAGGGGACACACACTGCACATATATAGAATGCAACAGGGATTTCCAAAATGCGATGCAATTCATGTGTGTATACACACACGGGTAGGGCCAATGGCCTCGTTCCAGGGAGAAGTCAAGCAGGAGAGATCAAGGAGCGGCACACCGGAAACGAGCTCAGAAAATTTCACCTGAATATTCCGGGACACTCAGGGAAAGAAGCCAAAGCACTCTGTCTTAATCACCATGTACACTCTGCCAATTAACATAGTAATGCATGGGTTGGAAGGCCCGATATAAATTCGGAGGCACGTACCACACACAAAAGAAAACGGCAGATGTACAATGTGCAGAGCAGCTGCTAAGTTCAGGGGTGGCCAAAATATTATTACCTGCAGCCTGTGAAGGCTCAAATGTCAAGTGCAAACTTCCGGCATATTCAGATAAACAGTACATACAAAGTACACTGAAAATAATGTATTAACCCGGGATGTCCTATTATATAAGCCACTTGTGCACTACAGTACCAAAAATCTAAAATTTTGGAAGTACAGTTTTTGGATTTTTCCCTCAATCAAGGACCGGTTTGCCATCTGTGTGCCAAGTTTCAGCACTCGCAGTAGTCTGAAAGTGGGTTAGGCAGACCGGACAAACTTTCCCATAAATATGGAGATGTTATCCCTCCATTAAAATTTAACAACAAATAATTCAGGCATTTGTGGGTTATAATATGCGCCTATTCGCATATGGTCTATTTCTATCCCAAGATCTAATGAACCTGTCAGTTGACCCCTTGACTTCTCCCAAAAGCTGGTGGCCATGTGAGCAAACAAAGCTGGAACCATGTCTCAGGAGGGGATCTTTTTCCCGACTGAAAATGGTGTCTGGAATGAATCCAAGAAGTTGGGGCACAAGAAAAGTGATGGAAGTGCGAAGAACTTATATGGGGACCGGAAGCTATCGGTGAAACACGACAACTGCCACCTTTTTTACTCGTGTCCCATGGGAAGGCGGCCTTTTTTTGTCACCTTTTTGTATCCATTCTTGTGCCAAAATTCGGGCGAAATGTGGCGCTAAAAATAATTTGGGCGAAATTTTGGCTCACCTTTATAGAGCTGATCGATCCCATTTTGGCAATACGCATAGCACGTACTTTGGTGTGATGGAATTTTGGCCGGAATTATATGCGAGGCCTTGTGTTTTATGGGATCTGCAGGAATTCCGGCAGAGAATGAAATCGTGAGATCCGGTAATCAGTTAGTGGCATTTCGTTAATGTTATTCAGGCGTGATGAACGGAGACGACTTCCTGCTGAGGAATATAGAGAAAACTTACCTTTTCTTATAATGGCGACGTTTTTCCTGCTGACTGCCGAGCCATTTTTTTCTGGCCAGACCTTGATGATCTGTGGACCAAGAAATGAGGCAGGGATCAAGGATGATACCTGTGTGTGGAGTAGGTGAAGTGTGTTTCCTGACTTATCCTGACGCACTGCAGCTGGTTGTGTCAAAACATTTTTATAAACGTCTGCGTATGTTGTCATAACACGTTTACATCGACATATGGTGTTTGAAGCAAATTTGCTCTGATGGCACGGAATATTTCCTGCAGGATTTTCCCGGGAGAATGCTCAGTGCTCTAATTTACTGTAACTGTAATAGGCATGAGCAAGTGAGGATGCACCAGGACTTCCGTTCACAGAGGCGGCAGGAAATGACTCTTCTTCAGTACCAACTCAGCAGCCAGAAAAAAATACATAATTTATCATACTTTTGCGGCCTCTAAAATAACAATGTGCAAAATGGACCAATAGCTCTGTTAAAAATCAGGGGGGAAAAAAACCGCCCTTTAAATTCCTGCCGCACAATATATGTCACTTCTCCGGCAGCTGCCTGCATTTCCCGACGTTCTACGTCAAATTTTTACGAGGGCAGGAACAGGCCATTACGACGTCTATATTCAGAAGGCAACAAACTGAATGAGTCGCAAAGGCTCAAACACGAATGCGAACATTGATATACCAGCAGTACATTTTTGCACGCTGAAAGTGAATGATGACAATGCCAATACTGTCTCTCATGACAACAACAGCAACAATAATCTGTGGGAATAAAAGGCAAAGTTTGTTTGTTTGTTTATCCAGGTTTGGTTACATGGCAACGGATGTAAAATGGGTATGAAACGGGCTGGAAACGGGTATGAGAAGAACGGTTTCAGCTGCTAATGATAATACCAATTATCTCGTTACTCACAGGGTGTGCGCAAATGTCTTCGCTGTAACAAGTGGTTTACCCGAAGTGTAAATAGAGCATGAACGAGTAGTTGCGGCTGTAGAAGTACTCAAGTACAGTAATGATTGAAGAACGATTACATTCACTTTTGAAATCCGCGGTTAAATAATTCAATGCCGGAGCTTTCAATTGAATCCGTCAGATGTCACTGATGTACCCGGCATTACCGCCATCTGGGGGACACTGTTAAAAGCTGTAGTGTGACTCAACCCGGCCAGGTGGCAGCGCTGTTCGGCCAAAATTTGTTCTGGAACTTTGTTCGAAAGGTTCTTCTTCGACTTGGATCACTAGAATTCATTAGATCACCCGCACTAATTGTGTCCGCTAATTAACAGCATTGCCTTCCAGACACAACTCCTGAAGAGAGACAGTGAAGTGCTGCGGTGGAAGCATGTGCGGGAGAACCGCATGGTAATAACGTTCATCACATACGCAGCATTTAGAATAATAATTACTCTGATAATTATGATTGCCTCTTGTTCTGCAGTACCCTTGATCCTGGAGCAATTTGCAGGGCCTGTCGCTACAAGCCTCGGGACAGGGGGGAGCAAGTGGAGCCAAGGTGGCAGGAGTCTTCGGACGGACGGCAGTATTACCCTTCGCACAATGTGTCCCCTGCGAGCCACACTCCCATACTGTTCAACCACCAGGAGGAAAGGGTCATTCAGCCCATGCTCTGGGGAATGATTCCCGCTTGGTTCAAGGTGCGTCCAAGGCACACTGAAGCGAGGATTTTTGTTCACCTTTGAATGAATGTTGCAGGGATCTGACCCTAAATCCCACGGACTGTCGACCAACAACTGCCGGATGGAAGGCATGCTCAAGTCCTCTCTGTACAGCCCGTCGTTCAACCGTGGACGTCGTTGCATTGTGCTGTGTGATGGATTCTACGAGTGGCAGACAAAAGGCAAGACCAAGCAGCCGTACTTTCTCTACATGCCGCAGGAAGAAGGTGTGAAGGTGGAGGATCCTGACACTTGGAACACTGGCGATGGACCCAGGCTAATGCATATGGCGGCATTGTACAACGTTTGGACCCCTGAAGATGGGAATGCGGTGCACAGTTACAGCATCATCACCATGGAATCCAATGACACATTGGGCTGGCTGCACCAAAGGATGCCTGCCATCTTGGACTCACCTGAAATTGTTGCAGTATGCAAATTGTACTCGTTATAACAAGTGCACTTGAATGTTGCATGTCTCTCCGAACTAAAATGTGCCTCTTTTCCTGCAGGACTGGCTTGATTCTGACTGTGTAAAGTCAAAGGATGCCTTTCAGCTGCTGAAGCCAGCAGAGGAGCTGAAGTGGCATCCAGTCTCTACTCTGGTGAACAACTCCCGCAACAAGGATGTCACTTGCAACCATCCTATTAAGTTGGGGTATGTTGAGCACAAATTGTTTAGTCAATTTAGGACATGAATTATGTGGATTACATTCGAAACTGACACTTTCCCATCTGACAGGGAGACGCCCAAGAAGGCCGAGACACCCAGCAGCCGCTTCATGGCCAACTGGCTGAAACGCACCCCCACAAAGGAATCAAACACTCCAGAAGCCAAGAAGGCCAAGGTCTAGAGTTTAGAAGTTCTCAGTTTTATTGTTCTTAACACAGAAAACACAGATATTTTAAGTAAGTTTATTTTTTCACTTTAACATTGATTCAAAATAGGTCCAAGTCATATGTGACCATATCTCGTTTGTCCTTATGGCTTCCCTTCTGCGACTGGTTAGCAGCTGGAAAAAAATTTGGAAAAGATTCCATGTGTTATTACAGTATTAAAAAGTTTAAAAGAAAGAAGCATCAATAATAATTTGAAACGGTCTGCAAGGCAGTGGTAGGTGTAAAGCCACGTTTACATGCAAGCGATTTGATCAGCAATGTTGCAGCCGTGAGACTGATTGTTTGGGGCAAAAATATATTGTTTCTTTCGCTCAGCAATGTATGTTGCTGCAACATTGCCAATAAAATCGCTCACATGTAACCGCCGCTTAATGCTTGTTAACATAAATCATCTTGCAAACAGTAACACACCCTTTACCCACAAGAATGTCCAGTTATACAACAGTGAGAATGTCTTTTCCAGCTGCGGGTAGGTCTGTGTATGCTTACCAATAGTTGACCAAGCTGCCGAAGATGACGCCTGGTTGATAGGATCGATGGTAGGCTGCCTCCTGGCCAGGCTGACTTTGAGCTGGATTCCGGATACGACAACACCATTCATCCCGCTGATGGCCTTCTCGGCAGACTCCATCTTGTTGAAGGTGACAAACCCACAGTGCTTCTCAATCTCCATGGAGATGTTGGCGATGGCTCCAAATGCCTGGAATGCATTTCTCAAGATCTCTTCTGTTACGCTGTGGCCTGACACATACACGGTGTTGCCTTGGCGTGGTTTCTCAGGGCGGCCGTCACGCGATTCATTCTGGCCTCGTTCCTCCCGTTCCCTGGCAGACACGAAGCTGTCATACAGATTCTGAAAGAGAACAGCGACGTAGATGGTGACGCAGACTGCGATTTGCCTCTTACCTTCATCTTTGGCTTCCTCTCCGGTTCCTCCTCATCCGGATGTGTGGCCGAATATGGCTGGTATCCGCTGACCCTATCGGACAGCCTGTCGGTGGTTGAGCTCAGCTTCCTCTCGAGTCCTTTGGACCTCTTGAAGGTGGTCTTCTCCCCCTTCTCCCCTGGCTTCTGGATGGCACTGATGGCACCCGACTTGAGCAGCTTCTTGGCCACCTCCTTGGCATCCTTGGCCTCAGCCGGACGCTTGCTGCTCAGCGTCCGCTTCTCCATCTCAGACTTGCTGGGCGCCTTCAAGGACTGGAGCGCCTTTTTCTGCTCCCAAAAGCAGGGTTTTACAAGACTTGCAGGCGTGTCAATGCGATGAGTCTGACGGTTACCTTTCTGCGTAACTTCTGGTACTTGGCCTGCAGCATGTGCTCCTCCTCCGTCAGGTTGGTTGGGAAGTGGAGGTAGACCATCTTGGAGTAACTAATGGTGACTGGAGTCTTGGACACTGCTCAGAGGGGATGATGTTGTGACTGGAAAAGGTGCAGAGGTCAATGAAAGATGACAACTTGTGGACAAAACAAGCGGTGGTGTAAACAGCTGACGGAGAGTGTCGCATCGCTTGGGAACGCCGCCAGATGGCAGGCCTATCGGTGGTTTGGTAACCAACATGGCGGACACGTGCCTCAGCTGACATGCTGACAGTTGGAGCCAAGGCTGTAGGTTGGAGCTGAAAAGTAATGCAAGGTGAGATGCGGATGTGGGGTTTGTAGTACACTGGGAACTGGTCGTTTATTTCATCTGCAGCCACTAGCCAGGGCCCGGCCAACACAGGCCAAACAGTGGGATGCACCGTTCCGAGGCGTACCACGCTTCTGTACGTTCAAAACATTCCTGCTGAAGTCACTGAGGTAAAAGTAGGCTGGCATGTTACTTGCATAATGTGCTTATCTGTTTAAAATACTTTTCAGGATGAGATGGTGGAGTTTTTCAACCAGAAGATGCCCCTTTCTGGCCTAACTGAAGCATCTGGAAATCCAGTGCTTGTTTGCAACATCAACCCAAACAAGATTTCAGCGTTGTTGGAGGTAACAATGTTTTCCTCTGGTTATTTGAATGTGACTCTCCATACGTCAACACCTGCATTTCTTCTGATTAGGTCCGGTCAAGAGATGAAACAAAGCCAGCAATGGCATTGGATGGCATCAACTTCAAGGGAAAGACGCTGACAATACGTGAAGCACATTATCACCATCCCGGGCCTAGTACCAAAATCCCAGAGCAATTGGAGGTAATGTGATCCCAATCAGCATGTGACAGAGTAAAAATTAGATTACTATAATATTTGCAAATTGTACTTTTATTTGCAGAAGGTGCCACCTAACAAATCCCAAGATGTGGGGAAGACTTTTAAAATTATCATAACCAGGACGCCTGAAAACCAAAAGGCCGGGGTTCCTAGTGTCAGTATGCCTACGTAATCTGATCCTAATCCGTATGCTCTGGCTGAATTAAATTAATATAACAAAAGGCACTGCTCCCGATTATTATCAGTGCTAATGACTGCACAGGTGTCAGCGGATATTTGGAAAAGGTCCTAGATGCAGTAAAAAGGAGCCATTCAGAGGTTTTAAATGTACTACTCTACCGGTAGTCCGGTACATAATGTGTCTGTAGTACGTCTTTGTTTGTGAGACGTATTGTCATTTTTTTGGACCTATATTTCTAATATTTTTTGGTGATGCATAATAATCTGCAACAGATAATCGTGAGTACAGTGCATTTTAGCAAGTTGTATACTTTTATTTGCAGAAGGTGCTACCTAACAAATCCCAAGATGTGGTAAAAACTCTTGAGATTCCCATGCCCAGGAACTCGGAAAACTTAAAGGCCAGCTTTCCTAGTACCAGTATGCCAGAGCAATTGGAGGTAACACTGACAGAGGAAAAATTATGTTGACAATATTAACTATGAGTACTTTTATTTGCAGAAGGTGCCCACTAACAAATCCGTTGATGTTGTCAGGATTATTAAAGTTCCCAGGCCCAGGACATCTGAAAACCCACAGGCCAATGTCTCTCGTACCTGTATCGGAGAGCAATTGGAGGTAATATGATCCCCGTCATAACTAGGATCAGGGGCTGCTTCCAACACTATTTTTACTATCTATTCTTGTTTGAAAATGGCCCTTTTGATTTATCAATTCCACCTTCTTCCTTTGTTGGAATAGTATAGTTATTATTACACTCTTCTTGCTGGGCTTTCTTACAATATAGTGAATGATTCAATATTGAAATGGTTTCCATTCTTGTGTAGGTTCGACAACTTGGGAGTGGCAAGGTGCAAGGTGGTACAACTACGCAAGGTGAGACACAGAGTGAACCTGGGTTGGGGTTATGATCCAGTTACTAACACTGGGTCACTCTGGGGTTTACGAACCAGGATCTGAACACTCTTGTTCTGCTTCAGCCACTGGCCAGGTCCCAGCCAAGACTGGTACAGTAGTGGTACCTGTTGTGGGACACATTCTTCCCAACCAGGCCAGATTTCTGCATGTTGGAAACATCCCTGCTGGAGTGACTGAGGTAAATGTAGGCTATGGCATATGGATGTAACTTCTGTACACTGATAAAAACAAAACAAAACGCTTTTCAGGAGGAGTTTGTGAAGTTCTTTAACCAGCAGATGAAATTTTTTCATCTGGCTGATGGGCCTGGAAATCCAGTGATCGCTTGCAAATTATGCAACCTAGAGAAGAATGTGGCATTTTTGGAGGTAACTGTTTTTCTCAGGTTATTCGAATGTGACAAAGAGTTATACCAGTCACAAAGCAACACCTGAATTTCTTCTCATTAGCTGCGTTCAATAGATGAAACAAGGCAAGCACTGGCATTAGATGGTATACTTTTCAAGCATCATGACTTGAAGATCTTTCGACCATTTCATCGCCTTACCAGGCCTGGGATGGCTAAAATGCCAAAGGCCAATGTCCCTCGTACCAGTATGCCAGAGAAATTGGAGGTAAAGACATCCCTATCAGTTCACTGACAGAATGAAAATGATATGAACATGATATTAGGAATGTGTACTTTTACTTGCAGAAGATGCTGCCTAATAATTCCCATGGTGTGGTGAAGGCTATTAAAATTGCCTTGCCTAGGACATCTCAAAACCAAGTGGCCGGTGTCCCACAGGAATTAGAGGTGAAATTATCCCAAATCAATCTCCAATTAATACCAGTCAGGGCTGTTTCCACCACCCTTTTTACTATCCATCCCCATTAGAAAGTGGCATTTTGAATTACCTATTCCACCTGGGCACCTTCCTCCTTTGTTGGATCAGTAGTTATGATTACACTCTGACTGGGTTTTCTTGCTGTAATGAATTATTCAACATTAAACTGGTTTCCATTCTTGTGTAGGTTCGACAGCATGTGAGTGGCAAGGTGCAGTGTGGTACAGCTACGCAAGGTGAGACACAGAGTGAACCTGGGGTGGAGTTACGACCCAGTTACTAACACTGGGTCACTCGGGGGTTTACAAACCAGGATCTGAACACTTTTTTTCTGCTTCAGCCACTGGCCAGGTTCCAGCCAACACTGGTTCAGCAGTGGGATCCACTAGTGCAGGGGAGGGCAGACTTCTGCATATTCAAAACATTCCTGCTGGAGTCACTGAGGTAAAAGTAGGCTGCCATACATAATTATGTAACTTGCATATACTTTTTTTTTTGCACTTTTCAGGAAGAGGTGAAGATATTTTTTAACCAGGTGGTCCTCCTTTCAAGTGTGGCTCAAACAGCTGGAAATCCAGTGCTTGCTTGTGAAATGACCCCAGACAAGAATTTCGCATTTGTGGAGGTAACTGATTTTTTTCTTCAGGTTATTTAAATACTCCTCATACACTAACACCTGCATTTCTTCTCACTAGTTCCGTTCAGTAGATGAAGCAAAACTAGGATTGGCATTAGATGGCTTCAACTTCAAAGGCCAGGTCTTGAAGATCCACCAAGCACATGATCACCATTCCACATCCCTGGATCCTGAAAATGCGATGACTAGTGTTTCTAGTACCAGTATCCCGGAGCAATTAGAGGTTAAATTATCCCAATCATTACATTGACAGAATTAAGTTTTCTTCAACATCATATTATCAATATGTACTTTTATTTGCAGAAGGTGCTTCCTAGCAAGTTTCGTCATGTGGTTAAGAATTTTAGAATTGTCGAGGATTACTCTCAGGAGGAACGGTTTGAGGCAATTGTCCGAGTGAATGTGTTTTCTCAAGAAGATGTGAAGGCATGGGTTGCAGAATTTCAAAGAAAGTCTTGCACCACATGGCGTGTTAGGCGTACTTTTCAGAAAAACACTCCCAGAATTGTCTACAAGGTCTGTATACTAAGCATTATTAGTAGAATCTTCTCTATGTACAGGGTGGTCGGTAAATGGCGCACAAGCTTCAGGTAGCGAGAATCCTTGTGAAAAACCAGTATATGGAAGTGAAGGTTCTATTTCTCTACAATGCCTGGTTAGGGCTCACGAGGCCTCCAAAGTTTGGGCCAAATCATGACATCACATCCGCCGGGAAATTCAAACACTACCGTATCGCTACCGTACGCGGTGCGTTGCCATGTTGACATCCCCCACATGTTCACCAAACAATGGAACCATATAAACTCGCAGGGACGTTTCCAGACATTGCCATACCGTCATATAAACCAGCAGGGACAACGGTATGGCAACGCCTATTTGGTGAACATGTGGGGGATGTCAACATGGCAACACCTAGCAACACACCGCGTACGGTAGCGATACGGCAGGGTTTGAATTTCGCGGGCGGATGTGACGTCATGATTTGGCACAAAGTGTGGAGACCTCGTGAGCCCTAACCAGGCATTGTCGGCCTCTTTTGGCTCTATGACCCTTAAAAAACAGACCTAAGCTGATAAAGCTTAGAGAACATTGTTACACATACAGCTTATTTAGTTACTTACTGTTCCATACAAAAAGTAATAAACAAATCCAAAGAGCAAAAAGGTTTATTGCCTTATTGGTCACATCCTGATACTCTTACATTTTTACTCCATCATTTGGGAGTGATGGTTGGCCATAGGGCCTTGAAGTCTCCCACATTTTTGGACATTGAAAGAAAGACTTTCAATTTTGGTGCATCACCAGTGGGATTCCACCGTAGGGATAGGGCCTTGAAGTCCCCCACCCATAAACTGGTCTATTTTAATCCCTGTTTGGAGTGGAAACAATGCAACTTTAAAATGTAACAGACAGAGAGACAGGAAGACGAATAAATTTTGTTAGCTGAATTTATTTAGCTGCTGTGTGGCACTAAATTTAGTGGGAGCTAATCAGTCAGCTAGCGGCCTGAAAAGTTAGCGAAAACAGCTAATCAGCTGCAGAAAAGTTAGTTCAGCTATTAGCTGATTATCGACGCTAATGCCCACCTTTGGTTATCAAGAAGTGACCGACGAACACCCTGGCATGTTAGTCACTCATATTATATTCCAAATGCTACCTCCACCATGCCAGAAAATATTGGTTGTGCGGCCTATAACAGGAGCTCGTATAAAAATTCAAATGTTCAAAGGTGGACCATTGTGTCCAAGTCTTCCAGGTTAATTTCATGAGCTTCTTTCATAATATTAAGGGCACAAATTTTTAACGTAATATTATTCATTCCATGCACTACTTAATTTTGCTGATTTCATCAAACTTTACTTCCATTCCAGATATGCTATTGCTGCCATCACAATACACGGCCTAAAGCTGGAAGGGGTGCTTCAGCAAAACATACCAACTGCCAAGCACAACTAGGGCTTACTATTGGCAAACCATCCTTGAAACAGTAAGGTGCTACTATGACTTCTGCTCGTGCTAATAAGATTACAAAAATTGATCAGAAATATCTGTCACATTTTACAAATATTATAAAGACGTAGCAACATAATGATTGAGCTAGGGACCTCAGAGGTGGAAGGTACACCAATGCTGGGCCATCCCTCTTGCATAACCTAGGTTTGTTTTCATTTTCTCCTGAACAATTACTTATATTTGGAGGTCCAAATTATGAGGAGAAGATATCTGACATTAGGAGAACTTTTTCTAAAGCATCATTATTGCAAGTTTTTACTAAATTAAAAAATGCCCTTTACAGTAATTTGTTTTGTGGATACTGATGTAGCCGATTCTTAAGTAATTGATGACTTTTTTTTGACATTGAGAAATTAATAGTAACTTTAACAATTTAGAACTTTACACAGGAAAAAATCAATTGGGGGTCCTACTTTGGTGCCTTACATGTACGATTTTCACATTTCTAGTATGTGCATTCTTGTTTTGTCTTTGTTTTCCAAAAAATTGAGTTGTTCTGAACTCTACTTCCTTCAGGATGCTTGTGAGTGCATTAAAAATGAGGCCTTTATACTTTGGCATGCCAATGCGCTTCTATTGTGACCATTTTTGCTGCTCCCCCCAAAATGTGGAATTTCACTGATGAAAGAGAGGGAGCTGGTTTAAAAAGAGTCACTTGTTATTGCACCAAAGGCCAGTCTCAGAAATTGTGTGCTGCACAAACCAGTCAGGACAAAAGTCGCATGCAGGCTCTGCACCAATCCAGCCTGGGCTTGTTATATGCATGCGACCTTCATCCTTACCAGTTTTGGTCAAAGGAGTGGTGTTGTAATTCTAGGGAATTATGTCATGACATATGCCACTGAGTCAATCAAAACCTCTCTTCAGACACTGAGGCGTTTGATGATATGTGCAAAAAGTTATTTTTTCTTCTTTTTAATCAGCCACTAGATATGAATGACAGTACTGTAGTTCCCTTTTATCTATTTCAGGAGAAATGTCCCAGAATTTAAGGAATACCCATGCAAAGTGGTAATTTTACACACCCACAACCACTTCATACAGTCAGCTCAGGCACTCGCCCGTCGTGATCCTGCTCCTGAAGTTCGAGAAAAATTCTGTGAACTTCTCGTGACTCATAAGCCAATGTCTGCCCTTCGAGAGCACAAGAGGGACCTGCAACTAGAGCATGGACACAACTACTTAAGAGTATTATCTGATCGCTCTCTCTGCCCAGATCTAAAGTGGGTGTATCACCTCAAGTCCAACCTGATTTCTAAGCAGAATGGTAATGATCAAGGAGAAAGGATGAAACAGAAGTTGAGAGAAAGAATTGCTGCATACAATGAAAGGTGTGGGTGTAATTGTGCAGCAATGGAATCAGGCGATGATTTTTTTGCAATTTCTGTGTGTTCACCACTTATGCGGCGGGTGCACCAAGAATTGCCCACTGCTGCAGAACTTGTGACTGTATTGAACATGGACAGGTGTCAGTGCCAAGTGTTTGTTTTGATGGCCCATTCAAGTGTTGGAGGCTTGCCACTTGGAGCTTTAATTACTAGCTCAGGGTGTGAGCTCCTCATAAGCAAAGCTTTACAGCTCCTCAAGAGTGTGCTGCCAGAGAGAGCCTTCTTTGGAAGGGGTTGGGAGGGTCCGGCTGTCTTCATCACTGATGACTCAAGAGATGAAAGGAAGAGTCTGAGCAGTTTCTTTCCCTCATCAGTCTTAGTTCCTTGCATTTTACACATCCTGCAAACTGAGTGGCACTTCATATTTGATGCAGAATCTGAAGTCACAGCACTGGATAGGGTGAAAGTCTTTGCTGCTGTGAAGAGACTAGTGCACTCCAGAACTGAAGAGGAATTAGATGAGAATTTCCAGGAAATCTGCACAGATCCTACTGTTGCAAAGTACATGACCTTGTTGAACCGATTCTGTGAGTTATATGACAGGCGTGAAGAGTGGGCTCTATGCCACAGAGCAGAGATCCAAATGCATGGGCACAACATGAGCAATCTTGACAAGGCAGCCCATGGTGTCCTTCAAGACAAGATACTGCTCAGAAGCAGGGCATATAACACTGTTGGATTGTTCGTCTTCCTGACTGATGAGGTGGACATGTACTACCGACGAAAGATATTACGCTTGCTACCAGCAAAACCAGGCCAGTGTCGCAAGCAGGGCTTCATCAAACTTGGGGAAAAGGCAACCAGGTTGAAAGTAGCTCAAATCCCTGGAACAGAGATGTACACTGTACAAAACAAGGAAGCAAGAACATATTCTGTGGATGTGTCAATCTGGAGCTGTAGCTGTCCCATAGGACTGAAAGGAGGGGCTTGCAAACACCAGTTTGCCGTTTGCAGATATGCAAAGCTCAATTCAATGCATTTCCCCATATCAGCTGCTGAGAAGTTGTCTCTCCATTTCGTAGCATTGGGTGACAAGGAAGCATCAGCAACCTGTCCCAATTCATTGCAGGGTCCTTTGCCTGGAGAGTGTGATGTGGAGATGCCTTCCCCAACCCCTTGTTCACCCTCCTCAAGTGATGATCTGTCACCTAGTTGTAGTGGCCTTCAAGAACACGTGCCTTTGGTTGACAAATTGACAGCTGCTTGGCATAAAGTTTCCGCAGATGTACTCAGCAGCCTTCGCAAGGAACCTCATTTGTTTTCTCCAGCATTCACGACATTTACAGACACATACAACGCCATGAAAACAACTGCTGAAAAAGTTTCTGCATTGGAAAATTTTGGTTGCGACTCAAGTGGAGGGCGTGGCATCAAACGTAGGTCTCAGCAATATGTCAATCTCAATATGCATCCCACATCAGTGAGCAAGAGAAAAAGGTTTGACCATCGGTTGGCAAACAAAAGGAACCAGGATTACAAGAACACGAATAACAAGCTTTGAAATGAGGAATGTAAAATGATGGTGAAACTTCATACAGTACAAAAGTGCAACGATAGTGTGACCATCGAACATTTTCTGAGTTCATATCAAAGTGAAAATTTGTTGTGGAACTTTACTCTTCCAACCAACTTGATGACCTTTTCCAGAAAGTGTTTGACATTATTTTATGAATGCCTGTTGTCAATTTTTGGTGTACTGTGCAAGTGCAGCTTGAGAATCCTTTTTCTGAAATACAAAGAAAGGACTTCATTAATTTCTAGACCTTGTTGGGTGTGATTGCTTGAATGCCCCTACACCGCCTAAGCCATAAGGCAGGCCAGTCAGTGGTTACCCAACATGGCGATCCAACCCACAGGGGCCGCCACTTGCGTCTCGAAGCGTGAGTCGAGCCTGTAGCTTCAGGGGGATGAGTGGGATCCACGCGTGCAGGGCTGCCTCTGAATATTCATTACGGCCAAACCGGCGGTCGCCCGGGTGTGACAGTGCCCTCGTCGTCGAGGGGAGGTTCTTCGAGACGCAAGCATGATATCTGCAGGCCAGTGTGTTCCATATTAAATTGTTAAATTACAACCATATTCGGGGAATTAACCCTGGAACCGTGCCGTGCCTACGAGTATTACGGCAACCGTGCCGTGGGGTCTTTTTGGGCCCCACCATATTTTGATTTTAATTAATTATTATATAATACTTTTCAATGTAATATTAATATAATAATAACTGTGGGTAATGCTTTCACTCCCAACCGGGGGTATATCGCATGAACCTTTATTTATTTTTGTTCAAGTTTCTCACAACTTCGGTGCAAGGAATCAAGGAAATTGGGTAAGGATAGGGATTTTCGGGGAGGGAACATGGGTGCAAGTGCAATGTCTGAAAAGGAGTCATGTGCAGTTCCCCAGGAGGTTAGGTGGCCAGATACCTCCTTGGTGCAGGTCAGAGACCGCAGACCCTCCTGACGCAGGTGAAAGGAAAGTTCTCCAGGCGGGGATCGAACCTGGGGCCTTTCACACAGCAAGCCGAGAGACGTTACCATCTCGGCCACCACACCTCCCCATACTTTTCAATGTATTGACTATATACTTAATCATTCTTTGAACAATGCCTAAAATGATCGCTACTTCAATATCCCCTATTTTTAAATTTTGGAAGAAATATTATTTTGAATTTTGAATTGAATTTTTGAATAAACATTTGAATTTAACATTTTGGAATAAATAGTTGAATTTTACATTGCATTTTTGAATAAATATATAAATTTATACCATTTTAATATAATAACGATACAATAACAATTTGAACTTTCCGCACATGATACAGCTCCAGATTGGACCAATCAGAATGCGTTTACACCATCCACCACACTGCAATAGTGCGCATGCATATAGCAAGGGACGAGTTACGATTGGCTTGTCATTTCGCATCTTGTTTCATGTAAACGGCACCAGTTTGGACCAATCAAAACCAGGTTATACCATCCAGTGTATTATCATACTGCGCATGCGTCTTGCAAGATCTCGAGCTCCGACTGGCTGTATCAAGGGAGCTTGTCACATGTAAACGGCAACATAATGAACCAAGACAATCCGGCCGCATCTCATCTCCGCCAGATGTCAGGCCAGTCGCCGGTCGGCCAACATGGCGGTCGGTTCGTAGCACGTGGTGTGTTTGGCCCTTGTTGTTGTTGCATGGTTGTTGTTGTTACGCCCTCCTCCTGTTGCTGGCTGGGTGGGGCCATGAGGTGGGTCCTTCGCAGCCGGGAGTCTGGCCGAGGCGGTGCGCGCCTGGGGACCTGGGAAGGACTCGAATCAGGCCAGGTGGAGACGCCCGCCCTCCTCGTGCACACAAAGGTAATAAGCCTCGCCTCATCACTGCAAGTGTACGATTCGTGTACCTAGCTTGCGATCCCAGGGGAGGAAGGAAGGAATCCGAACTCGTCGACTCATACACAACAATCAGGGGGAGTCATAGTTCGATTTTAGGGTTAGTGTGTGTATGGCGCAGCAGGTTTGGCATTAGAGGAGGAGGCTAGGCTTCTCGGGTGGCATGTTTACTAGTAGACCCAGATGTGAAGAGATGAACCCATATGGCCTGATCGGTTTTGCTCGGTGGCGAAAAAGGGAGATGGGGGTACAGCCGCCTGGGAATGTGCTGCACCCCAAGCTGGGGTTGGTGGGGTCAAACTGGGCGTCTCCCACCAGAAGAAAAGAAAGGCAGCCCTCTTTGTCTACTCATATGCTCTGATTAAAGAGCTCCATGGGGCTTGGTCTGCCCCAATTGGCGCTTATTGCACGATTTCTGCGTGATTTTTTTTTTTTTACGGTTTTGAAAGGTGAGTGGGTTTTCATTTATTATTTTATTTTATTTTTTTAAAAAGAGAGTGGCCTATTTGAAACCATTGGTTTTTGTGGAATTTGTATGCTATTGTGTTGTTGATGCTATGAGATACTCTTTCAGGGAGGTGCTGTGCCCCACCTGACCCATGAAGTTCTGATGATGGCCAAACTGGACTTGCCCATGGTCCAGGTCCCGATCGCCAACACCTTGGAGTTTTTTCCTGCCGTGGACAAGTTAGGGCAAGGCATCGCTGGATTTGTAGGAATGCAGGTGAGATGAACTGAATGAGCAGATTCAGTAATACGTTTCGTATGGAACAGGCCAAAGTACACCACGTGTTGCGAAAAGCTGTTGCTGATCCAAGTGTGGGAGTAATGTTTGAATATTGCAAATGTTCTTGGATTTCAGGAACATCCAGTTTACTGCAGCGTTCAAGATCCTGCGCAGGCCACACCTCCTGGCTATAATGACAGTGGGGGAATTTCAGTGTGGTCTCGATCTGGAAGGAAGCAACTGAATGTTGCAAAGTACATGAAAGTGGTGGAATCCTACCGCCCTTGTTTGTATCAAGCCCTATGTGACGGAGACACTGATCAGAACAGCAGCAAAAAGAGAATAAGGAAAGCAATAGACAGGACTCTGACTTACCTGCCAGAGTGCATTAAAAGTCATCAGGAATCAAAGGTAGGATTCAAATCGTAAATGGCATGAGAAAATCTTGTATAGGAAGTCATTACTGGGGCGTTTTATGTAATTCATCAAGTATCAGACTATCAAAGTCAAGGGGTAAATCATTCGGAAGTTGAGCGTACAAAAGACTTGTAACAAGCCAGACTTGAGCCAGGACTTGGCCAGACTTGGCGCCTTATACAGTACTGTACAACGGACTTGATGAGTGATTACCCCTTGATCAAAGTTGAAATTGCAAAAGATATTTATGTTAATTTCCTGCTGATCAGTTTTTGTGTACCGTCTGCATCATATTTGATGTCCGCAAATTTTGGTTTGCGAGTACTACATATGCATTTTATTTGCAGGTTTTGAGCCAAAGTGGAATTTTGGGTGTGATTGAAGGCGGATATTGCATCAAGTCCAGGGAGAAGGCAGCAACTGAAACGGCTCAGTTTCCTGTGTCTGGATTTGTTCTTGATGGATTTCACACAAACGGAAGCATTGAAAAGCTTGACACTGAGCTGTTGTGCAATGTGGTCAGTTCAACTCTGGTAGGTTGGCCAGGTGACTGCATTACTATCAGTTGCTAGTTTTGAAGTTTCCATTAGTTATTTTTACAGTTATTGTCACCTTTTTTTGTAGCAACATTTACCAGAGCAGAAGCCTCGTGTGATGCATGGTGCCTTTGACCCATTCACTGTGTTGCAACTGGTGCATTTGGGCATTGATACTTTTGACTCATCCTTTCCCTATCAATGGACTGAAGCAGGAAGGGCACTGACATTCAAATTCGATGTAAACAAAAAGTGAGTATGAGCCTTCATTTCTTCAGCTCATGAATTGTTCATATTTACTTATGCGAGGGGTGTTCATCCCTCCTTAGGGTTGAAGGAAAAGAGAGAAACCGTTCAAACTGCACATGTGTGTTAGCCCTTCTCTTTATTCTAATCCTGCTGAGTCACACATTTTCCCCAGCAATGTACAACCTGTCAGACATCATAATTGTAGAAGTCGACACTAAGGAGGAAACTTTATCTTTATGAACATCCCTCATACGTTTAAAAAAAATGTATACACCCTCCAACCATCAAAAATTTGAATGTAGGGAATTTTTGTAAGTGACTACCAGAATTGCATTTATATGACTGAGGTAGTCAACCCTGGATAGATCAGAAACTAGTCTTATGGCTGAAATATTTTGTGGTCCTGGCAGAAGTACAGCATTTTCCTAGTGTTTCTGCTGAATGTGGTTAACCAGCACAAGAAAAGACGCACCTAAATTGGCAGGAAACGTCTCATAAACAGTGCCTCTTATGGTTACAAAGTTGGTAGCTGTCTTTGAGCTGCCTGTGTCCTTTATTCTTATTATTATTTTGCCTGTCATGATTTATTTGAGGCTGTTGTACGTGCTCTGCGAGAACTTTTCCAAATCTAGTGCCGCCTGAAAATGTACATGTCTGTGCATTGAGACTTTGACTTGGAGCATAAGGAAATTAAGTCCCATTTTCTGGAGGAAACATTCCTGACTGTTGTTGGTGTTTCAGAGACATTCCAAAACCAGTTGAAACTGGAGGAGGTGATGGAAATGGTGAGCCAAGGAATGGGGACATTGGAATTGCATTAAAGGATCGAGAGTAAGTAGGACCTGTTGGTAATTCTCTATCAGATTTACTGCAATTGGAACTTCCACAGATTCAGTGACGACTTCAGACCTCTCAGTGAGGTATGTTGCTGCTACACATGCAGGAAATTCACAAGAGCTTACATCCACCACCTCCTCAATGTTCAAGAGATGTTGGGCTCGGTTCTTCTCATGATGTGAGTGATAGATAAGGACACCTAACTATTAAGCAATCCTCAATTGGGACGTGTTTGTTGTGATGGCACCAGCAGTAACCTTTTGCAATTATTTTGCGTCACTTCTGCGACAATCGGTGCAGGCAGCCTTTGGAAACGACATAAAACATCTAATTATAAAATTCAGCATATTTTGATTCGCAGCTGTCCTTGGTTCACATCATTGCAAATTAAATTTCAGCTTGAACAGTTCTTTTTTTCTCTCTTTTTTTTTCCAGTCACAATCTGCATTATTACCGAGAATTCTTCAAAGCCATTAGGGATTCAATCCATGAGGATCGATTGGAAAACCTGATGGAAACTGTAGGAAATACTGCAACCCCTACAAAAGTGCTCAGTGAGTAATTGTGAGGTTGGATCTGAAACAATTCTTAAATGTGAGTCAGCAATATTTGGTTAAAAAGTGGCGTGGAAGAGACTTTTTAGTCTCACTGCAAGATAATATTTTCTATCACCTTTTCCATTGGATTGAAAGTGTTCCAAGATTTTAGGCTTGTTAGATTACCAAGATGGCACATACAGTGTACGATAACCTGCACTTCTCTTAGTATTATGATGTAACTAGTGTAATAACACACACACACATCCTGACTTAAGGTGTGTTTACATGTGAGCGATTTGATCGCAGAGCATTGTATTCAATTGTTTGGGGCGCAAGTAATAATCACTGTAACAATCGATTTTTGCCCCAAACAATTGGATTCATCGCTCGGCGATGACATCGCGCAATCAAATCATTCCCATGTCGACGCATCTTTACGCTCCTGTGATTCTATCCATTGGATCGAGAATAGTTGGATCGAGAATAGTTGGATCGAGAATAGTTGGATCGTTCTTTTAAGGTTTAGTAATTTTGAATGTGCACAGTAACAAGCAACACTTCTTGTAGGATTTTATATTATTACTTTAGTTGTCCTGACTTATGGTCCCGTAGTAGTAATTATTGGATTGAAAGTAATTGGATGGTGACTTTCAGATTGGCAAGTTGAGAACATGATTAATGTACATAACAAGCTGCACTGCTTGTAGGATTAGTTTGTACAGTAATTAGTGGTAATTAGTGTAGTCATCCTGTCTTATGGTCCTCTGGTTGTACCCTTTGGATTGACGGCAACTGGATGAAGAGTTAAAGGTTGGTCAGAGTGAGAAAGTTAAAATGTACATAACAAGCTGCACTGCTTGTAGGATTAGATTGTAGCTAGTGTAGTCATCCTGGCTTATGATCCTTTGGTTGAACTCATTGGATTGAAAGTAACTGGATGAAGATGGAGATCTTTGCGAGTGAGAAAAACTAGAATTGTACATAACAAGCTGACCTGCTTGTAGAATTAGGTATTAATTAGTGTAGTCATCCTGGCTTATGGTCCTTTGGTTGTACCCATTGCATTAAAAGTAATTGGATTGGATGATGATATAAATTATAAAGGCTAGCACGATTGAAAAACTTGAATTGTATGAGGGCGAATCAAAAAGAAATGATTCACAACTTTTTTATTTCTGAAGTGTCACAACGGAAACTAAAACTGAGATATACATATGAAAGGTCCAGTCTTTCTCTAATTTTGGACATATTCACCACACACTTTCGTACACTTGTCTCACCGGGACACGACTTTTTCCAATGACACTGCAGAAAAAAGTGTCAGGCTGGCTGAAAAGTCAGTGGCGGATGGCCTCGTTCACTTCCTCGATGTCGCTAGGTCTTGACAGGCCAGTGCTTCTTTTTTGGTCCAAGATAATGGTAGACCACGGTTAAGACCATAATTTTGTACCAATAAAGTGGCACCTGGCCGATCAGCATTTCAGCAACATGGAGGAAGTGAAAGAGGCCTGTCAGCCAATGACATAGAGGAAATACACCGCTTAACCCAATGCCGCTAGCCCCATCAACCTGAAGCTGAAAAAACCTTTGGCTGCCACACAGCTGCCATGACGCTCCTGGGAAAAATATAGTAAATCAAATCACTTTATAAATGGTATTTGCGTGGGGCCATGGGTGGTTGCTTGTACGGTACTTGGCAGAATTTAGACTTTTTGATTGTTATTGTGGTAGTTATTTCAGGAAACTAATTTCAAAATCTAAGTCATGCTGAATCTGAATCTTGAAACCGGTTGTTAAATATTTGTTGAATATAAATATTTTTATCTCCCTATGAACTTGCTGTCCCAGCAAAGCCTCACTTTAAACTTATTTACGAATTTTCCCACAATTCTTTCCCCATGGCCACCCACACAGTTCACTTTCATTTCTATTCAAGATGGCGTCCGGTTGAACTATCTATTTTCTCTTATGCCATTGCCATCCCCCCTGGCTTCCCAGCCAGCCTGACGGTATTTTTCTGCCGTGTCATGGAAAAAGTCGTGTTCCAGTGGGACAAGTGTACCAAAGTGTATGATGAATATGTCTAAAATTAGAGAAAGACTTGTCCTTTCTTATGTATATCTCAGTTTCAGTTTCTGTTGTGTAGCTTCGGAAATAAAAAAGCTGTGAGTTACTTTTTGATTTGCCCTCGTACATAACATGCTGAATTGCTGTAGTATTAGATTGTAATTAGTGTAGTCATCCTGGCTTATGGTTCCTGAGGTTGTACCAATGGGATTGAAAGTAACAGGGTGAATGGGTGTGCGAGACTGATCTTAAATGTACATAACAAGCTGTACTGCTTGTAGGATTAGGTTGTACAGTAATAATTATAAGTGTCGTCGTCCTGACTTGTGGTTCTTTGGTTGCACCTATTGGATGGAAAGTAATTGGATGAAGATTTAAGGATTTGCTGATTTGAGGAAGAGTAATATATTGCAAGGTAATTGTACATAACAAGCTGCACTGCTTGTAGGATTAGGTCAGGACTACGGAACGAATTTCAGACATGGTCCAGTATGTGCATGTCGCCTTTCAATTAAGGTCAGCAATAAACCCCCCACACACATTGCCTCATTGGTTTTTGTTTGTTTGTTTGGAGCTCCACTTCCAGGTGAAAATTAACTTGTCAGTGACGTAGATGACTCACTCTTAAGGTCGGTATCGATGTAAGAGTTTCTCGGGCAAGAGTCCTCTTGAGCGAGGAATCTTCTACGCCGAGACGGACTCTACGTCGCCTCAGGTCCCTCTGGTCCCTCGGAAAGGGGATGAAAGTTGAAAATTTTGTACTTTTATCTCTCCTCGGATCCTGGCATGCACATTTGGCTCCTCTTGCACGAGAAAACTTTCATGTCGGTACCGGCCTTTAGTCATAAAATGTTGCTTCAAAGGACGTTTTCTAAGATTGATTTTGCAATGGCCTGCGATAATTTTTATTAAATGTTGTTCTTTAAAAATATTTGATGAGAGTGAAACTGCTTTGTTCTTTAAGTAGTGAAAACCTGGTCTTGATATTGATTCTTTATTTGCAATGTTTTATTTGAAATGGTCCTAGGAACCTTCAAGAAATTTTATTTTGATGACAATGATAGATGACTGATTTTTTGAGTAGCCATTTGTTCAGAAGTGATAATTTTGATAAAATTTGAAATGTCCCTGTGCATAATTCCTGATTGCAACACCCCATTTAAGGTATACAGTTACATTGGTCAACCATATTGATATAATTAATGTCACTTTGAACAATAAGTGACTCAAAAAATTGGCCTTCATCTACCATTGTTGCAAATAAAAATTAAAACACGAGTTCTGGCTGGTTCCTAGAGCCTTCCATGGCAATTTCAAATATGGAAAAATGGCAAATTTTCGACTCTCAAGCCCAGGTTGTCACTATTCAAAGGTCATATTCTTACACATTCACTTTTTTGTCAGATGTTATTAGGAGCCAGTGTTTGAAACTGACAGTGAGACATATAAGCAGGTCACCAAGTAGCATCTTAAAACCCAGGTGTGGTCACCAAAACTGAATGTCTTGTCACCATTCTTGTTTTAAACATTACGGTATGTTACAGTTTAAATATTAATTGTTAACTGAGCGCCACAAACACCACAGAGTCACCAACAGCTTCAGCCGGAAACAAAAAAATATGTGACCAGAATCTTAGCAATAATATTTTTTTATTGACAGAAATGCAATTTTGGGAGGAAAAAGGTAGTCACCAAAAGTGATGACTAGATATCTCACTTCGATCACCAATTGATAATGTTAAGTGAAGAAATGTGACTGGCAACTGCTAATTTTGAACCCTGTTAGGAGCAACATCCAATAAAAATTCTTGTGAGCCAGTGCAAAATTATTCCTGGAAGATATCCTTTCTGCTCTTGATTAGAGATGGTCCCTTGGTGTAATCTACGTTGCTCTTGGCCCGAATAGTCAGAAAACACAAAGTTAGTCTCCCAGGAATTCGGTTGAAATTTGATGTTTTTTTGGCATCCACTTTTCTTCCGTTACCATCATTTGATATGGCTTCACTTGTCTCACTAGTGAATACTCTCTCGGTTTTATAATAACCTCTTTTTCTGTGGTCCACATTAGCATAGGGCACAATGCACAACACCATTGCATTTGCTCACTTTGTAAGGACCCAACTGAATGAGAGATTGCTACCAAAAGCTGGCTGGGATCAATGGCAGGACGAAAATAAATCACCATGATTCATTGAGCTTCTGTTCTGAACCCAGGCAGTTAATGCTACTAGATCCGATGTGGCAAGGCGTCTCTTACCATGATGTGGGGGCTACCTGGAAACCCCTTGAATTCCAGCAGATTTTAGACAGGAAGCCATACAGAATGTTCAGGCATTGCACTTATTTGTTTATCTTTCCTTTATTATGTGGAAATAGACGCAGGCCAGACAACTTGTTTAAGGGTCTGGATCTGGACCACTCTGCCGTCAGATGTAAGAAGACCGTAACTCAAAAACTAGTAAGGGTGAAAGTCGCATGCATGCCCTCCACTCTGAGTCAGGGGGGATTAGTGCAGGGCATGCATGCGACTTTCACCCTTACTAGTTTTTGAGTTACGGTCTTCTTACATCTGACGGCAGCACTGTCTGCCAGTTGAGTAGCCCTGGGTTAGGTTGTAAATAGTGTAGTCATCCTGGCTTATGGTCCTTTGGTTGAATCCATTGGATTGAAAGTAATTGGATGAAGATGGAGATCATTGCCAGATTGAGAGAAATCAATGTACATAACAGGCTGCATTGCTTTTAGGATAATGTTTTAACTATTGTAGTCATCATAGCTTTTGGTTGTGTAGTTGTACCCATTGGATTGAAAGTAACTGGATGAAAATTTTAGATTTGCAAGGTTGAGAGAGTTTAATGTCCATAACAAGCTGCACTGCTTGTTGGATTAGGTGGTACTTACAGGTAATACCTGTTTTATGCCTTGGATTGTTTCTGGCAACACAGCAGCATAATGTGAATCAGTGTAAAACGAGACAACATTATACATACCGTACATTCATCATGGCATTGTCCCATGGTGGGGTAGCCAGCGATGGACCAGGTCACGCAACCTAGCCATCTCATTCGACTGATAAATTATAATCTGAGTAAATAGGTTCCAAAATTTCTAACAATTTCCCACAGACAGTAGAAAAATTGCTTCTTTCAAAGTTGAATATTTGAAACATTTAATGCACTTGTTTAATGGGAAGTCCCCCTGAGGGTACCTTTCCCTTCATTGTCAAGAGTTGCTGTGCACATAGTGCATTGTAACAATGAATGCAGTACTTTGAGGAGGGCAGGGACCAATGACACAGAATTGTACATACATACAGTGTATATCTACATCCTGCCACAATGCACCACAAAGTAAAAAAAAAAGGGGCCTATATTTTGTGTTTGGGTTCACATGCGTTGCAGTGTTTGTTGTTGCTGATATTGTTTTGTTTTTCAAATGTATCAAAATTATTCGATTAAAATTTTGTTTAAAGGTCACTTGGAAACCTGTGTTAATGTGAAATGGCGTAAAATAGGTACTACCTGTAGCGTTGTCATCCTGGCTTATGGTCCTCTGGTTGTATCAATTCATTTGGATTTAAAGTAATTAGGTGAATATTGTGAGGTTTGCAAGTTTGAGAAATTTTAAATGTACATAACAAGCTGCTCGGCTTGTATGATTAGGTTGTAGCTTGTTTCCTCATCCTGGCTTATGATCTTTTGGTTATACCCATGAGATTGAAAGTAATTGGATAAAGAGTTAAATACAGCATCGGGAAGCTAAAATGTACATAACAAGCTGCACTGCTTGTAGGATTAGGTTGTACAGTGATTAGTGGTAATTACTAATTAGTGTAGTCATCCTGTCTTATGGTCCTCTGGTTGTACCCTTTGGATTGACGGCAACTGGATGAAGAGTTAAAGTTGGTCAGAGTGAGAAAGTTAAAATGTACATAACAAGCTGCACTGCTTGTAGGATTAGGTTGTACAGTAATTAGCAATAATTAGTGTAGTTATCCTATCTAATGGTCCTTTGGTTGTGACCATAAGGAAGTTCATGTTTGCAAGGTTGAAATCCTATAATGTACATAACAAGCTGCACTGCTTGTAGGATTAGGTTGTACAGTAATTAGCAATAATTAGTGTAGTTATCCTATCTAATGGTCCTTTGGTTGTGACCATAAGGAAGTTCATGTTTGCAAGGTTGAAATCATATAATGTACATAACAAGCTGCACGCTTGTAGGATTAGGTTGTAATTATTAGTGCAGCCATTCTGTTTCATGGTCCTTTGGTTGTGCCCATAAGGACGGAGATGGGGAGGTTTGCAAGGTTGAAATCATGTAATGTACTACATAACAAGATGCAGAGACATGACTGTAGCCTTATGTTGTAGCTGCAATACTAATCATTCCTGCTTGGGGACCTGAGGCCTTTTCAGTTGGATTGAAAGTGATTGAAAGGAATATTTTCTTTGGCTTGCCAGATGAAGAAAGTTTCATATGTGTAATGTTTGTATGTATGGAGGTGTTCCTCTGCCCAAGCTGACATTGCTGCCAGCTGATGTTCAATAGAATTGATGGACTTGTCACTCCTAGGCCACACTTGTACATCAGTCCCGGTCGGTTTGGGTATTCTCCAGTATCCTCTCACCTTAGTCACAGACTTTGCTCACCAGGAGTGACTAATTCATGACCTCTCCTGATCATCAGCTGTTGCCGTCATCAATTTTGGGACAGGATTACCCTGCATAGCAGGCTGAAATAGCCATAGGTTGTTATGTCCATTTTAGTAGTCCTCCCTAGTTGTGACCTTGTAGCTGCTTCAGGAGGATTGAGAGTGATTGTGAGAGGTGATTTCATCATGCATATTTGCTAGATTAAGAAGGTTCACATGTAAATCTGTAATGCACAGCCACATTAATTTTTTATGTAATTATACTCTCGGTGTCCCACACCGTCTGTACGGGGCTTATTTAGTTGGACTGAAAGTGATAGGGAGGAAGGGAAGGAGGTGGTTTTCTAGATTGCTAAGTTTCATGTGCTGCCACATATGTTTTTTGATTTGATTGCTGTTTGTAGAAGTCCCACATTGTCCGTATGTGGCTTATTCAGTTGGACTGAAAGTGATTGAAATGAGGTATTTTTGTACCCCTTTGCTAGATTCACAAATAAAACAAGTTGTAGCGCCACTTGGATATTTGATGTAATTACTTGAATCATCCCAGCTTGTTGATGGTGCATTGAATTATTGGACTGAAAGAGAATTTTTCCAACCGGGAGGTTATATGATAGCCTGATGCTGCACTCCACTCTTTCAACTCATTTTGAAACGGCCGCCATGCGAAGCTTCCACTTTCCGGTCCAGAGATGGCGCTGCGTGTCACAGCACATGGAGTAGGGACTCGATGGCACGTCGAACACGGGTAGTGGGCAGGAGGAAGAATAAAAGGGATTTCCCACCGCGGGCAGCTTCGTTCGTTCGTTCGTTCTTCACTTGGGAGGCTTCTGTCCCCGCCCCGAGGCCGGACCCGGGGCCGCCCCTAGGCAGCCATGAGCAGCAGCCAGAACACGGTGTGCGACCTGGTCAGCCGGGTGCATGGCTGGGGCGAGGGAGAGGCCAAGGAGAGAGCGCCCGGCATCTGCCCGCCACTACTCATATCCTTTTCTTGTTCTAATATTATAATTATTATCATTCGTGTCGAAAAAGACGGGCGTCCACTCTGCAGATAATAGTCATAATATAAATCAGAGAGAGTTCTGACTGGTAAAAAGTACGCAAATTGCAGGGTGTATTACACAGGCCCTAGAACCCACTGGTGGTATGCTTATCAACAGGAAGACATCTTCCCCAAACTATCAGAAATGTGAGTTTTAAAAATGCTGGTCAAACCACATGGAAAGTTTTAATACAGTAAAACTTCTATAAGTCGAATCTCCATGGGACCGGGGAAAAACTTGGGAGTTATAGAAGATTCGAGTGAGAGAAGTTTGGCTATTTTTAAGCACAGAACTCGATAAGGAAGCCTGCCTTTATATCCAGCGACAAAAGGTGTTCAAAACTTAAAAATAACTATCACTATCAGACTTACAATGTTCCTCGTTTTGTTGTAAAGAAATCTCCGTTATGGACATTTGCCTACTTTTAGAGTCAAGGATTCCATAATTGTCACAATCGAGTCAAACACTTCTTTTGGTACATCTGGTAGACGGAGATCAGGAAATTGAGCCTTTCTGTACATGTGGCCTACTCTCGACCCTTCGGCTGGGAAATGGGAAAATGTTCCGTACTCGCCAACATGAACTTCGACTTAGGGAGACTGAAAATGCATTGATATCCCGTCGTAAGGCCCTGCCAGCACCTCAAGTTATGGAGTACTTCGAGTTATAGAAATTTGAGTTAGGGAAGTTTATTTCCTATTCTTTTACATTGCGACCAACCAAGCTCATCATTTTCTTCGACTTGTAGAGAACTTTGACTTATGGAAGTTTTACTGTATTTTGATCTACAAGATGGTGAGAAGATGCATTTGTGAGACGGCTTGACTAATTTTGGGGACAAAATAGGGGTGACACAGTTGTTCCGAGTTTCCTTAACATGGGAGCACGAATTTTTGGAGCAAGAGGGGAATGAGGATGTGAAGGTTCAGGTGATACAGACCCTCTTCGAGATCTGCTTGCACCACATTGCCATCGAGGAGGCGGAGGAAAAGGTCCTTCGCCGTGGACTGGCTTCATTGGCCCAGCTTTTTGAACAGGTCTGTAAACCATGAATAATAATAGCTGAGTGATGTTTGGTGATGAACATGTCATAATAATTATGACATGTTCATCACCAAACATAATGAAATCAAAATTGTTGCTTCAAGATATAATTATGATCTTGAAGCAACAATTTTGATTGAATTCTGTTAGAAACATGTAAGTGCCATTATCGGAATGTGCACGTGGTCAAGTTTCTTGAGAATATGTATTTAGTGCTATTCAGTGGAAGATATCAATACAGGAAGTCCCCGGTTTACAAATGACCTGACTTACAGCGATCTGTACTTACAAAAGAGCTCCCTAAGCTCTGCATAAGAATTATTTGTAATGATTTCTCCACTTTAAATCACTTCTGCATACGTTTACCGACACCAAGTTCATCATAAATACTGTATAATTAATAAATAATTGGGAAACTACTACTTCTGCACCTGTAAGCAAACACATGGGGTAAGCGGTTCCTTGCAGCAGCATCTTTATGCTGCATACATGCTCTGTTCCTCAGGGATTCGAGTTACGCGCAAATCCGGCATGGGGACATTTTCAGGAACGTATCCCTGTTTCTAGACCGGTGACTTCCTGTACATGTGAACTGCTTTTCATTTTGGGGAAAGAACACCATGTCCTGTAATTGATTAATAATGATAAAACACTGATATTAATTAGTTGTGCATACTTTGTGACTGTGCAGCACATTTTGCCAAGATACTTCTAAAAATAAGTAGTACTCTGCACGACATGCTGGCTTTATTTAGGCTGCTTCTTTACCTTGCAGGCAGTTGCAGAAGTGAACATGTATCTTGGCACTGAAGAAGAAATGGATTCAGACTCTGTCAGTGCTGTGGTCGAGGTGATGTATGTCCTCCTGCAGAGTGTGGAATCCTGCTGCAGATATGCATCGAAATTCTCAGAATTGGCAGCAGTCCAAATTAGCAGCTTGGCCAGGTGGGGCCCACACATCCTTCTTACTGCTGTCAATCACTGCCGTGAGAGGTAATATTCTTTCAAATTAGGGCCGAGTGTTGACTAACAATTTGCCATTATTTAGTGTTGCATTAGTGTAAATCTAATGTGGAAAGACAGATCTGTCTGCATAGCTATAATAATTTACACACTGTAGGCTATTGGCCAGAGGCTTTTTGCCGATGCCATCATAACATACCTCAATAACTTCTTCTTAAAGTTTTCTTGGCAAATTGAGGCAGAGTTTCAGAAATCCTTTGGCTGTAAAATGTTATAATCGCGAAAATTAACATCATGAAGCCTTTTCTTTGGAATCTTCACCCATGTATGTAATTGGCTGTTAAGACATTTTTGAGGGCAGCATTATTTTCCTTGAAAGTTTATTGACAAATTGTTGATCATGCTGCTTTGGAACTTTTCCTAAAAATAGTTTTTTGTAATTGTGTTTTACACACTATAGCCGGATCAGAAGTAAGTCATAAGAGGTATACAGGGTGTTCCAGATTCGTGGGTCATTTTTTGATAACTGATATTGCCCAATAAGGCAATAACAGTTATTTTTTGTAGCTTGTTGTGCCCCTAACCGTGTGCTCCATTCTGTAACTACTGATATAGGATGGATTACATGGTTAGGGGCACTAGCTACAAAAAGTAACTGCTGTTGGGTGATATCAGTTATCAAAAAGTGACCAGCGAATCTGGAACACCCTGTACATGTCCTCCATCTGGAACGATGCAATACGAAGATAGCTGGCTTTGACCACATTTCCCCTCCTTTTGTTAATGATCCCAAGAAATCGCATTTCAAACCACCTCTTTGACACATTATAGATGCACCTTTATTTGAAGAATTAAAATAATGGCAGTGCCAATTCAAAAACTCATAAAAATGAAGATGGCCGCTTTTGACAGCCACCTGCTCATATTTTGTGGTATATAGTTGATTAAAACCTAGTTCCAAGGGCAGTAAATAATGGTCAGTAATTTTGCCCCAAAAGTCTGTAAAATCACATTTTATATGGCAAAACCCAGTTCCAGCCCTGGGTATATTATGTGTTATTGTTCACTTTTGGAAGCTGGCTTTATTCATCTGTTTACTTTTGGCTCTGTTTTCTTTCAGTGTGGATATGTATGCAGGACTTGAAGACTTGATCAGAAATCTGTTTGGCAAATGTCAAGTCCTTCAAGCAAGCTTACTGGATGTTTTGGAAAAAGTTACGTTCAACTGTTCCTTTGAGGATGACATGGAGCTCCTCATCCAAGGTATGCCTTACAGAGCCCAGCACTGAGCAGTAAAACTGACTGACACTTCTTTGGGTGCTTCCACTCTACAGAGTGTTGCAAAAGATTCTCACTTCTTCTTGGTTGTAAGGATGGTTGCATCAAGTGACATTAATTTATGATTAATGAAGTAAATTTCTGATTACCTTTTGTGAATCCCTATGTGGGCAAATCCATGTCAACTTGACATCTTTCAGCAAAGAGGTTCTCAATGGCTTATAAATGTGCAAGGTGGTTAAATCTGAAAGTATGAACCTTCTAAACCCTGCACACATTATCCTTGTGTTAGGTTCCACATTGAAGAGTTTGACATTTATTCCTTTTTTACCATAAATCTTTTCAGTATGCAAGACCTTGAGCCAGATTGGTGGGGCCATGATGCGTCTAGATGTCAAAAGCATGAGCCAATTATGGAAATCCTTCATTGCTATCATCAAGCGGTACAGTGAGGACCTGAAATCAGTCCTTGATGTGAGCCCAACTTTGCAGCTACTCTCTGAGGACATAGCCCTACGTCTAAATTCACCCAATGACTCTGTGAAGGCTGCTGTAGCTGACGCCAAGATTGCCAACTTTAGCCTCAAGATTGCTGTTGCTCTCTGCCAGTTGTTTCAAGATTATCTCCCGTCGCAGAACTTACCCAGTTTAATTGACTTGTTACTACAGCTGAATAGGTAACTAGTACAAATTTATTTAATCCCAAATAATTTTAACTGGTACGCTTGATACTGCTACAAAGGAAGTATTGGTTGCCTCCATGCATAGGTGACACTGCTGTGATTGCATGTCATGGGTCTGTCCTAAATTAATGTAATTTGAAGGAACATTGTTACTATCACATATTTCACAAACAGTGGTTGATATGTCCAATGCCAATGTCGTTTACCCAACATTGATCATGTGGTATGAGTTTGAACGTCTTTCATTCAGGCATTGGACAGATAGGAAACCCAGCGTGCATTACATGTTGACACACATATACTGGTATCTGTATTGTCTGATTCAAAGCTTGACGGAGTTCCTGGGTTTTTCCCAACCACCCTAATCCTCCCAACCCAACCCCAACCCTCCAAAATGTGATGGAGTCGGGGCTGGAGGATTTGGGTGGTTGGGGAAAACCCAGGAACTCCGTCAAGCTTTGAATCCGACAATACCACATTTAATTTTAAATTGCAGGTTTGGATCATCCAAGAGGCAGGATGCAAACTATGCAGCAGCACTTGATTCCATGAGCGCTGGAACATATGCCCTTTTGGAAACATTTGCTGATCAAGAGGAGTTCCGGCAGGCCATCTTTTCCAAGGCTGCTAACCAGAAGCAGGAGCTAAATTTCGCAACTTGTGAATTGATGCTTATTATTCTCAGCAGGCTGACTTCCCTTTATCCCGAGCAAAGGCAACCATGGATTTTGCAGGATAACTTCATTGAATTAATGTTCATTGTTGTTGCCAAATGTGAGTTTCACCAGTAATGATGCACACATTGTCGCTTTAGTTACATGGAAGCAATTTTGGAATGCATGTACATAATACACTTAATTTTTGTAACAATTTTTTCTCCCCTCCCCATTAGGTCGCAGTGAGCTATGTGCAGACTTGCAGCTCCCTGGAGTAATGCCTCCAGGCAAGCCTCGTCCAATGGTGAGCATGTATGAGAATGTGTGCACCAGATTATCTGGACTGGCTGCCACACTGGATGCCAGAGAATTCAGTGTCCTGGAGAAGGTTCTCTTGGATAACTTGACACAACCACATCTCTGGAATGCCACTCTTGCAATGGATGTCTGGTGTTTTATTGCGAGGTAGGGAGGCATGATGAAAGATATTGCAGTATTTATTCTCCTAATAGCAGGAAAGGCACAGTAATGCGAGGAGGATATTCCTTTCACCTACTGGAATGATGTCTGGAAATTATGCATGATATACGAATATTATTAAGTAGCAAAAATGGAGGATTTTACTCATTACTTGTAGGTATGGATCATCAAGCATGTGCCTTCAACATGCCAGCATCCTGGCAAGATGGATTCAGGATCAAGGAGAGAGCAATTTAACCTTGACATTCATACATGTTAGCAAACTTCTCCGTCGCATCCTCATGTTCTTGTCTGATGAGGATAAAGAAAAATTTCTAGAACTGTTCCCACCCCGGGACTTTGTCCACATCTGGCATGTGACTGGATTTAACATGCTGGATGCAGTCCAGAGGAATGTGGTAGAACAGGAAGTCAAGCAGTTGGCTCTCGGGTATGCCAACAGACTCGAGTCCTTGCCATTGTTCTTGAAGGCAGCCGTGGTCGTCACAGATGAAGATATTGCCAGGGAGTTGGTGCGGACGTGGGGAAGACTGAGGGTTCAAAGAGCCAGCGAAAAGGATGGGCACAGAACGATCAATATGATGATTCAAGCGACCAGGATGGCCCTGCCACATCTCACAGCTGTCCAGTTTTTCCAGGTGACTCAGTCTTTCTAGCATTGTACTGCACTCGAAGTAGGTTTAAGCTTACTGTAAATGTAAACGGGATTGGATCATAGGACAAGTACAGGGCCCCTAAAACTAGGGCCAATCTCTCTAAAATATAACTATTGCAACTTGTAAAAATTGCTTCAGGCATTGTTTCTGTTTATATGCAACTAATATAAATTTTGACAGTGCCTTACACTGTTAATAATAATTATATGTGCATACAAACTTGGCATACCATTTGTGGGACATTTTGTATATTGGGCTGGATCACGATACTTTCACTGTCATTGTTGTACACTTTCAGGTAGTAATGAAGCTGTCATCATGTCTTCGTTTTCTGGATCGAATCTGCAAAGTGTCGTCCACCTTCCTCCTGAAGGACACTTCGGGAATTAGTTTTCCACCATGGGAGGATCAACTTCATTTGCTGAGGTGCCTTTCTGACATGTTTGCAACCTTACTTGGTGACCCTGACCCTTTGGTTCAAGAGGCAGCAATTGAAGCACTTGAAGCCTTTTCACGTGCCACTGCCCATACTGCGGTGATCAAAGATGCAGTGCGTGATAATGCAGTGAAGGGAAAGGTGGCAAAGTACGTGCAGCGGGTGAAGTATCCATGTGTCCCTCCATTTAGAAAGACTCTTGCGCTTGGAAGCGGTTCATTTGTGCTACCATCAAAGGAGGTGAAGAATGCACCAGACAAGCGTGTTCCGCAGTTATTGCACAAATTGCGCCAGAACTCGACTGAAGCAGAAACCATCTGGCAGCATTTCAGTGACCAGGAGAAAGAAGAGTATGTGTCAATAGTCAACAGGCTTACTTCAGTTGTTGTGTAAGAGTGCAATGCTAAACCCATTGCTTTGCCAGGTAGGATCATAAGACTGAAGTGCCTGTTTGCCAGTGCCTAGTACCACAACGCTTCCTCGGGGTTGTACGTAACATGATCATTATCGACTCTCCTCGATCATCTTTTCCCAACATTGTGTTGATGAGTATTAGTCATGCCATCGTACCTGAGGATTTCCCTATTTTTAAAAGCTAATCCAGTGTGTTCCACATCCTGGTATTTCCTACTAATGCCAAACAGGCAAAAGGCATTTCAAGTTTTATCGCAAGGAGAATGAAAGAAGAGGATATTTGTTTGTGCAGCGAACATACTTAATATTTGTGAATTTATTCATTCATTTTGGGTTGGGACATTCTTGACCAATCCAGCTGGGTCACGGTATGCATTCTTGGGGTCATGAACAGCATCATGTAGCTGCCCGTAGATGTTTGTAACAACCTCGGTTGCATGCTTCTGTACCAAGCGCCGTTGCGACAGGCTCTGAAGGAGGCGACTCTGCGGCAGGAGGAGGGCCTCTGGGTTGGCCAAGTATCCATCAAGCTTGTTCTGTGGAAAATGATCGCCAAGCATTAATTTGTCAATTCCATTTCTCAGATTGCTGATGAAGATGATAGTAGTTTTTCATTGGCTCAGTATTTATGAGGTTTTTAAGTTTAAAAAGTTTAAGGGGTCTGGTGTAAATATCTCAAGGTCAATGGTTTGGCACTTCCATTTTCGCCAAACAATACGTACACCTCTCCGTTTGTTTGAATGACCAAAGCATAACTTTTATTTGTTTTTGATTGTGGTCACAGTGTAGCCGTTTGTAGGCTGATATGTGTTTGCAAATTAAATTTTATAATTTGAATACCAGTCTGGATTATCAATATTGCTAAAGTGACCTGTGAAACATGGCATGTGGGACTTACAATGAGGAGCTTCAGATTCTGTGCCTCCATTCCTGGAACTGAGGAGAGCGGCTCTGTTGTCTCCTGTAACACGGAGCAAATGGCTCCCAATCCCAAATGCGCATCCAGCCAGTTTGCTTGCTCTGTAAGGACGCAGCTGATCTCGCTCTCCATTTGGGTCTGTGAAAGGAAGGAGTTGTGATCACACTCACTACGGCATGAACTTGAGACAGGCATTTGTTAATTTGTCATAATTATAATGCACGGAAAATGAGAGAGCAATCCGACGTCATCAAGGTTTCCATGGAAATCCCATCACAGAACGATGTGAGTAAAAACAGTGTCAACAAAACGTAACAATGGAGGAAAAGATGACGTCAGATCATTCTCTCGTTTTTCGTACATTAGGTTGTGTGGAAAATATCAATGCCAATCTGAATCGAAATGTTTTGTGGCAGCTTGTCATTTGGTGAATTCAATATAAATTTACCTGCAGCTTTTCCAGGTGTGCTTCCATGAATTCATAGAGCGAAAGGGTTGAGTGGATCTGGTAGAGGCAATTGAGCCTGAACACAGCCATGTCAGTGGAGCTCAATCGGCCAGTATTCTCATTGATTGCTTCCAGGAGGGGATCTACTGCAGCTTGGAATATCTGAGGAGATCGCGGATTGAAGTGAATGACTCGCATCGTGAATTTGGTTACACCTCTGAGTTTGCCTCGAGAGTGAGCATTTTTAGAAACATTAACTAGGGAAAATTGAGGAAAATCTTGGTGTGGCCTGTCAGATTTATTGAAAGTGCATAAAACCTGTGCAAAATCCTGGTGCTGATCCTGCGCTACTGCAGCAGCCGCCAGCACATCTCTAAGAGCGTTCATGACAGGCCCCACTCCTGTCGCAGCTGACAAATCATTGGCCGGCAGCACCCCCTGGTGTAGACAACTGGAAACGGTCTCCCTCAAGGCTGACAAGAATGCATCGAAGCACTCTTGCTGCACCTCCCCGAGGGTTAGCACCAGACCACTCTCCACCGGGACCTCCCCTGAGATTGTCCGATGGTAGAACCTGAGCAGGTTGGTCACCCTGTAGAGCATTACAGGACCTCGTTCTGTTGCAATTGCCTGTTCTAAGCGCACTCGCAGAGGCCGACACACTCCTTCCATAATGTGACCAAGCGACTCAGGAGACTCGCTTGTTTCGCACTCCTTTAACAGAACCTGCAGCAATGACAGATGTGTTGTATCACTTGTATGACAGAAAGGTTCCTGAGGCACACATAGATAATCTTATTCCTTACTTGCAAATTTTCCTTCTCGCCTGGGACAGCTTGATGCAACCATGCCAACATGTCGCCTACGTAGCGTGGTGGATCGTGTGCATGTGTCTCAATTGGACAGGGTGTGCCGCCAGGTCCACCATTTGTTAGGGCTTGAATGAAGCCACGAACAACCAAAGCACGACGTGATGCGGCATATTCATCGAGCACGTATCGCAGCAATATTGGGCGTGCTTGTAGGCACGACATTGCCTTGCACAGCATGGCAGCAATTCCAGGCTGCTCTATGGAATGACAATTCCGTTGTGCCCATCGGTACAACAGCTCCAAGGCAGCTTCCTGAGCCATTGCCATTTGCTCCATGGCTTCTAGTGGAAAACCCTGCTGGCCTGATTGCAAGAGGATCTGGCAATCAGAGTGGATCTGGCGAGATTTTGCCAAAGCATCAAAGAAAGCTGGGGTTACGGTGTTGGAATCTGGCGCCCCACCGTGAGGCTGCCCAGGGGCAGAGCGAAGCAGAGCAAGCTCCTCTCGGGTCAGCTGGAACTTGTCAACAAAAGTGGACGCCACTTGCTGCTTCATTGTCAGGCTATGGCTGTGAAGTAATTTTATTGTGCAAATCTGAGCTACACCCATTCTCCCTCGTCCCAACCAGCAAAGTGTGCAAGTGAGTGTACCTTTCATTCTGCAATTTCGCTGTCTGTTCCAGAAGGTGATGCGTCTGAGTCTTGCTGTTCTGCAACCTCTCGCTCATATCCTGACACACCGAATTCATGGCTGACACCTGTTGATATATTGAGTCGAGCGCTGTTTTCACCTCACCAAATGCCTCCAGAAAATCCTGCGCAATAGGATGATCACCGTCAGACAGTGTCTTTAGTTACAGCTTGAATTATTGATAACATTGCAGCAAATTGTCTTTGCAAGTCCATTGCAAGTACCAATACCTGATTGATGCTAAGACTTCGCCTCTCAATTTGTCCCCTCAGGTTCCTCCTAGCTTGAAACGTATTCTCAGGGAAGAAGGTGGACAGCTCCTTCAACGCCTCCAACGTTTCCTTAATTAAACAAAGGGCCTGATGAGAACACCTTCAACCACTTGAACCAGTGTGCCTCACCTTGTCACTGTCCAACCGCATTTCCAGTATCTTGTTCAGCTTCTTTGTGAGCAGGTGTCCCGTACCTTTCTCGCCATGCCCACCCTGTTGTTCCGCGCTAGCATCGGACATATTCCACGCTAATGTCAGGCCAAAGCCGGGCCAAAATGCAGAGAATAATAAACCGACAGCTCATCAATCCTCCGTGTGGGCCGCCATCTTGTTCCGCCGTTGCCAGATGCACAATAATTCGACGTGCACGGTTGATTAATATTTTAACATGATTTGTGTGCAGTTACCTGAGGCGTATGGTGTTTTAATGTGCAGCTGGCGAGTGGTTGGTTTTGACTGCGGCTTTGCAGTGGGAAGGACGTGTTGTCTCGTATTGGGCAACCTTGGGAATTTATACAGAAACATGGCGGCGGTCTGGAGGGAGGGAACTCTTGGGTGGACGTCCAGGTTCGGGTTGTCGGGACAAGGGAGGGGGATGGGGGCCCGGGTGCTGGGCGTCCTGGTTTTGGTCTGGGCTGCGGTGGCCGGGCAGGGGCCGGCAGGGGCTGGCAGCGGCAGGCAGGAGCCGACGGTGCTGGTGGCCGTCCTGGCTCGGAACAAGGAGCACACCCTGCCTCACTTCCTCACCCTCCTGCAGAGGATCGACTACCCAAAGGACAGAATGGCCCTGTGGTAATCAGGCGGAGGGATTCCCGCTCGCACTAGAATTAAGATCAAATGTCATGCATGAATAGTGAACCTGTGAGTGCAGCTAGAAGTGCAGGGCAGGAGAATACTCATTTAACTACAAAACCGTGAAATCAATCATGTACAGCATTATGGGTTTCTAAGAAATAGTGAAGTACAGGAAGTACCCGTTTTACGCCGTTAATTAGTTCCAGAAAAACTGCATAAAACAAGACAAAATTATAATGTAAGTAGGCCTCCATGAGATACGTTCCAAAATTTCCCAAAAAAATTCCACAGGCAGTACTAATATTGCTGTTTTCAATGCCGAATATTTGAAACATTGATTAATGGGAGGTTCCAGGTTGAGGGTCATCGGGTTCTGAGGGCTCCTTTCCTTATTTTGGCAAGAACTGCAGTACATGGTGTGTATTTAACAATGGTTAGAGTACTTTGGGGTCCAGGGAATGCCGAGACCAACAATTATACGGTAATGTATGCAGGGTGGTCCACCTAACTTTATACAGGCGCTCAGGTCTGCACTGTTGCCAATCATGTCAAGTACGTCAGATGGAAGTTGTAGGATGTCAAGGGGGACATAAGATGCATGCAATGAAATTCAGGGGGCAACCTCTTTATTTCAAGTGCTACCTGAGCGCCTGTATAAAGTTGGGTGGACCACCCTCTATATTGATATAACCAAGGTAGATATAACCTGCCATGAGGCACCAGGAAAAACAGAAGAGCCTTTACGGTTGTGTGTTTGGGCTCAGAAGGGCTGCAGTGATGTGTTTATGTTTAGATTGTGTTGTTATACATTCAAATATTTTTGTTATTAAAAATCCATACGTATCTTTAAAACCTGCGTTAATGTGATACCGCATAAAACGGATACTTGCTGGATTTATCTTATACATACACACTCTGCTGTACTGTATTTACAATTTAACTAAGGCAATATGAAACAAATGCGTAGTATATTACAATATTTGATAATTTGATTTGATATATTGGACCCAATTGGAGCTGTGTGAGCCCTTTTGGGTAACCACCATAATACATAGAATAATACATATACCTCTATCCATACAAACAATCAAGAAATACAAAAAGCTCACAAGTAATAATAATGGAAATAATATCAATGTGTGGGGCATAATTCAGTGGTAGAGCATTCAACTGCAATATTTGATGAGAAAACATAGATTTATTGCCGGAGCGAGTTGGTTGGATAATCGGGGATCTATTCTACATAAATTACCTCATGTATAACATTTTTTTTTTGTTGTGTCAAGTCTGGGTAGGGAAATAATGTTGCTGTACTTATTAGTTGGAATCTTTGCTTGTATTTTGTAGGATTCGAAGTGACCATAATGAAGACAGGACATTGGAAGTTCTGAAGAAGTGGATGATGAAAGTAGAGTCAGACTACCACTCAGTGCATTCAGAACTGCTTGATTCTCCTCCATTCACCCTGAGTGGTGAAAAGGGCCCAGTTGGCTGGGTTCGGAGCCGGTTCATTCACATGATTCAGCTCCGACAAGAAGCTTTGGATGCTGCCAGGAATATGTGGGCAGACTACATCTGGGTAAGGCACTGGCTTGTGAGCGGTGGAACTTGTTTATTTGGGTGTGGAAGCAGACGTTTAACAGGATGCTTAAGTACATAAACTGACACCAGAATTGTCAAACTAGTTGCAGGAATATGAGTTTTATAACTGTCACATGATTGAGCTGGCACATTTATTGTAATTTGAGAACCTTGTGGATTGCAGTAGTAAATAGTAATGTATGGTAGGCTTGCACATTGACAGTTTTTGTTTACAAATATGAAACTTTTTAGATCTGCTGCATAATTCAAAGTCAGGTGCATCAACTGAAATTAAGGAGAGAATATCTGTGAATATGTTCTTTGGATACCTAGATAAAATTGAAAAATTTCCCTAAATAGATGCAACTGGCCCTTAGTGGATAATTTTGGTAACAAACATACCCCATCTAATTCAGTGTCACCCTCGCTTTTTCAGTTTGTTGACTGTGATGTTTTTATAACCAACAATCAAACCTTGCGGATCCTGATAAACAAAGGGCATGCATTGGTGGCCCCAATGCTGAACTCGCAGGGTCTTTACTCCAATTACTGGTGTGGCATGACAGATGACTATTACTACAAGAGGACGGAGGAGTATCGACAAATTCTGTACAGAGAGAAGAAGGGCTGCTTCGAGGTGCCAATGGTCCACTCCTCATTTCTTGTTGACCTTCGAATGGAAAATTCTCTACACCTCACCTTTGTGCCAAAGAAAGTGCCAAATTATCAGGGGCCAATTGACGACATCATTGCATTTGCTGTCTCTGCCCAAAGGCATGGTAAGCTTACATCAAGTGGTGTAACAGGAACTGGGAACACGATAAAAAACGATAAATATAGATGAGGGTAATTTATATGATGGAGAGATGCCTGTTAGGATCTTACTTCAGTGAATGAAGAGATATGGTTTTTGGCTCCATGCTCAAAAAAACAACTTGTCTAGTTGGCATTGTGCCACTGACTTGTATTTAGGTCACAGTTTGAAAGGTCAGTGCATAATGTCAATCCTGCTCTGATAATAAGAGTGCTTAGTGATCTTGGTGCAGAGAAAGAATTTTTGTCACAAATCGATAAGCCTATTACTGGTGTCAGAATAGATATGGTCAATAAAGAAATGGGTGTGCATTTCTAGTGAGAAGAATACCTTTCAAATACATGGTCTACATGTTACAGTGATGATATATTGCCTGTAGATAGACCTCTACTGCATTTAATTGTATTGCAAACAACAATACAATAGTTATGGCTGTTAAAGGTTTATAGGCATAAAATCTGGTGTTTCATAATCCTGTATGCAGTTTTCATCAATGACTGTAAGAGCAAGTTATTAATTATTAAGCTTTCAAAGTAAAGCCAGAAGTAATTTATTACACATCACAGTCACACTATCTAGAATACTCCACTTGACCAACTTCCTCCAACACAGCTGGTCATGTTGAGTTCCAGGTTTGCTCATGGAAATTTATCAGTTCACAGTCCTTGATATAACAGCTACCAGTTATAAAAGTTTCATTTCCAATTAAGGAGTAATGATTAGGGCCTGAACTAATAGGTTATAAAAGTACAGTGCATTCAGTAGGCCGTTAGTGTGGAAGGACGTAAAGCCTTGCCTCTGTGGGGATACCTGCCAGGTCTCCCATCTGGATCTCCTGGAATTTCAGATAATGTTCCCCTTGGAAGGAGCTTGAAGTTTAGATGGATTCTCTGTACATCTGTCGGGGTTTTCTTGGGTGTAATTATTTTTATTTCACACTTAAAATGTCCTTTGGAGCAGGAGTGAGAATTACCTCTGCACAAGTTGATAATGTTCACACACAAAGTACGCATATTGGTGCAATGTACAGCATTATTTTTGTGTTGAATTAGTTAAGGTTCTTGAAATATTGCTCTTGTCATGTGTGTAATTTTGTTAAACATTAGCTCTCATTTACTCTGCTTACTTAGATGTCCCACTTTATGTTTGCAATGAGGAGATATATGGATATGTAATGGTGCCACTTGAGGAGGATATGCAGCTCCAAGATGATTATGGTCAACTAAACAACATGAAACTTGAGGTTTTAGGTTCGTCTGACTTCCTTGGCTTTGCATGTTACCCACTTGCTGCCTTAACTTGGTGCCAGTCTTGTGGGCATTCAGCTACATTTTGACACTTTGCAGTTGATAGTCCACCACTGCCTGTGGACCCCTTATTAGAGGATCACGCTTTGCGACGTGCGACTCCAGACACCCTTGGGTTCGATGCTGCATTCCTAATCAATCTGGAACGTCGCCCTGAGAGAAGGTCAAGAATGATGGAGAACTTTAAGGAACTTGGGATACAGTATTCTTTTGTCGGATCAGTCGACGGCCGGTGAGTGGCTTTTAGTGTTGTAGTTCTGCATGGGAGTGTGCTAAGAATGCTTGTGAAGTAGTTGTTTCAAACTACATCTTTTGTTGGTTATACCAGCCAACAGTGTGAATAACTTAAGTAGACTTTACGATGGTTATTGTATGACTACGACACTGTGTGTATGTGTATTACAACAGATTATAAGGACATCCCAAAACTTGATTATTATCACTGGTTGAACTCATTTTGGAGTACAGGTGGTTACTTAGTGGAGTTTGATCATGCTATGGGTAAAAGAAAGATGATTCAGAAGTTTGAATGACTTGGATGTGGAGTGCTCTGAATGACCGTGCAGGACAAATGGTTCAAGTTGTGATGGGTTAACTTGGTGTAGTAGGTTGGACGCAATTTGCGGAGCCACCTTTCCCATTGTTCCGCATACTTAAGTGCGGATTGCCATGGGATCCGAGATGCACTTTATGGAAGAAGCTGTACTGTGTTTTTGTAAAGTGCATTGTCTGGCAATCTAGTTTTTAGTGAGGAGGTTCATAAATGCTCCTAGTTCAGAGCAGATTGACTTGGCTGTGTGACGTTTAATATCCTATCAGATGTTCCAGTTTGAAGCAGTGCGGCCAGAAATTGTTAGGTGATTGCTTTCTGAAAAAAGTGCCTTAAACCACTGGGGCAATTACGAACATTAAAATTCCCTTATCCTGAAGCGAATCGAAAGAAGGAATTATGAGCGTTTATACCGAGAACCCCCATAAATTCCGAACAACACGCCCTTTCTCACTCGTTTTTCACTCTTGAGGACGTTCAGAGATATCTGCGAAACAAAGTTTCTGCAGATACCAGACCACAGGCAAGTCTATTTTGTTCGCCATACACTTTTATCCCAGAGCACGATAGGAGTTTGATGGGCTATCCCACTGCCAAGTCCCAGAACTGCTCTTAAAAATGGTCCACTGGATTTCCTGCCCTAAAGACGAACTTCAAAAAAAGGAGGCGCGCACACACTTTTGGCTGAAGAAGGAACCCCCCCCCCCCC